>JBBGZY010000584.1:9515000-9795000 GCA_037952925.1 Lithobates clamitans
AAATCAGCAGAGCTTCTGCTCATTTACTAAAGCACTGGAACAAATGCACTTGTAGAGTGCACATGCATTTTGCAAAGTGCAACATATATTTGCTTTAGACAAATCAACACCACAGAACATTCAAGCAAATTTTTACGAGGGTGGGGGGGGGGTTGGGAAATCTAGCTAATTGCTAATTAGCAGCACACTATTTGGAGTGAGTTTAGGTGGGGGGGGTTGGGAAATCTAGCTAATTGCTAATTAGCAGCACACTATTTGGAGTGAGTTTAGGTGGGGGGGGGGGTTGGGAAATCTAGCTAATTGCTAATTAGCAGCACACTATTTGGAGTGAGTTTAGGTGGGGGGGGGTTGGGAAATCTAGCTAATTGCTAATTAGCAGCACACTATTTGGAGTGAGTTTAGGTGGGGGGGTTGGGAAATCTAGCTAATTGCTAATTAGCAGCACACTATTTGGAGTGAGTTTAGGTGGGGGGGGGGTTGGGAAATCTAGCTAATTGCTAATTAGCAGCACACTATTTGGAGTGAGTTTAGGTGGGGGGGTTGGGAAATCTAGCTAATTGCTAATTAGCAGCACACTATTTGGAGTGAGTTTAGGTGGGGGGGGGGTTGGGAAATCTAGCTAATTGCTAATTAGCAGCACACTATTTGGAGTGAGTTTAGGTGGGGGGGGGGGTTGGGAAATCTAGCTAATTGCTAATTATAAGCACACTAAATACACTCAAACAAAATACATTCAAAATGAGTAGACTAGGTGGATATGTTCCCATCAATGCATGCTGGGGAGGTTATTGAAGGAAAATATACATGCATGACAAAAAATAACAGGAAAAAAATCCAGCATGTGTGAGGATAAAAAGGGGACATTCACACTATATTGCAATGATGGTAAGTAGTGTTTGAAGCAAGAAATACATTACATTATCAAAGATTACATAAAAGAACATGTGATGCTAATAAAAGAAAAATATCTTACCTTAATATAGTCCTTCTGCAGGACCTGGATGATGGCAGAACAGGTCTCTGGGATAATGATCCCCAGAGCCTGGGGGGAGATGCCTGTCGAGAACTTAAGGTCCTGCAGGCTTCTCCCTGTGGCCAAATACCGCAAGGTAGCGACCAGCCTCTGCTCCGGAGTGATGGCTTGCCTCATGCAGGTATCCTGCCTGCTGATATAGGGGGTCAGCAAAGCCAACAAACGATCAAAAACGGGGTCCGTCATCCGGAGAAAGTTCCTGAAATCCTCAGGATTATTCTCACGGATCTCACGGAGCAATGGCATGTGACAGAACTGGTCACGCTGGAGCAACCAATTCTTGGTCCATGAACTCCTCCTCGCCCTGTTCATGGACTGGTCTTGGGCTGAAGAATAAACTACAGCACCAAACACATACAATGCACGAGCTCGACGACGAGTACGTACAGGTAACATGGTTTCAAAACAGTCGGCTGGTCAGAACGCACTAAACAGAACGCACTGAAGAACAGCAAGGCCTGTGAAGAACGACCTGAAAATCAGGAACGAGCGGCCAATAAAACAAAGATTTCTCAATGCCAACTGACCAAACGCACTGAAAAGCAGATACAAACCTCACAAGCACAGACTGAACAACAGTTAAAACGAACTGAAAAATACGAGTCTCACAAGCGCGAATCGTCTCTCACCAAACTTCTACTAACACGAGATAAACACGAGATTAGCAGAAGGAGCCCAAAGGGTGTCGTACGGGCTATTGAACTTCCGTTTTATAGTCTCGTCGGACTTGGTGTACGTCACCGCGTACTAAGCTGTCGTACTTTTGTGTGGTCGTGTGTAGGCAAGTCCGTTCGTAAGAAAGTCTGCCGCAAGTCCGCCGAAGGTACGCCGGAAGTATGTCGGACAGGCTGTCCGACTTTTGTAGCTGAAAAGTCTGACCGTGTGTACGCGGAATTATTGTTTACATGAAAAAGTTATTTTTTTTTTTGCAAAAAAATTACTTTGAACCCCCAAACATTATATATTTTTTTAAAGCAAATGCCCTACAGATTAAAATGGTGGGTGTTTCATTTTTTTTTTTCACACAGTATTTGCGCAGCGATTTTTCAAACGCATTTTTTGGGGAAAAAACACACTTTTTAAAATTTTAATGCACTAAAACACACTATATTGCCCAAATGTTTGATGAAATAAAAAAGATGATCTTAGGCCGAGTACATGGATACCAAACATGACATGCTTTAAAATTGTGCACAAACGTGCAGTGGCAACAAAATAAATACATTTTTAAAAGCCTTTAAAAGCCTTTACAGGTTACCACTTTAGATTTACAGAGGAGGTCTACTGCAAAAATTACTGCCCTCGATCTGGCCTTTGTGGTAATACCTCACATGCATGGTGCAATTGCTGTTTACGTTTGACGACAGACCGCTGCTTGCGTTCGCCTTAACGCGAGAGCAGGGGGCGACAGGGGTGCTTTTTTTTTTTTTTTTTCTTTATTATTTTTTTGCTTTTTTTATCTTATTTTTAAACTGTTCCTTTCATATATTTTTTTTTTTAATCATTTTTATTGTTATGTCGGGGAATGTAAATATCCCCTATGATAGCAATAGGTAGTGACAGGTACACTTTTTTGAAAAAATTGGGGTCTATTAGACCCTAGATCTCTCCTCTGCCCTCAAAGCATCTGACCACACCAAGATCGGTGTGATAAAATGCTTCCCCAATTTCCCAATGGCGCTATTTACATCCGGTGAAATCTAAGTCATGAAATGCTCGTAGCTTCCGAGTTTCTTAGGCCATAGAGATGTTTGGAGCCACTCTGGTCTCTGAACAGCTCTATGGTCAGCTGGCTGAATCATCGGCTGCATTCTCAGGTTCCCTGTTGAGACAGGAGAGCCAGAGAAAAACACGGAAGACGGTGGGGGGGGCATTCCCTCCCACGGCTTGTAAAAGCAGTCTAGAGGCTAATTAGCCGCTAGGATTGCTTTTACATGAAAGCCGACCGCTGGCTGAAAAGAATGATACCAAGATGATACCTAAACCTGCAGGCATCATTCTGGTATAACCACTCAAAGTCGTGAATGGCGTACCTGAAGACAATAAAATGGTTAACAATAAAGCACAGTAAACGGTAAAGTATAAAAAATTGCATACCTGAAAAGCAAACATGATAAAACATAACAACAATAAAACATTGCAGAATAGAATACAGTAAAAAAGAGCAGAACAATAGAGAGAGAACAGAGAGAGAGAGAACAATAAAACGACAACTATTTTTTTTTATTTTATATATATATATTTTTTTTACACTTTTTTTGTAACTAACTTTTATAACTGTAACCGGTTCCAGGTTCGGGTCTCTCAAAATGCGATGGCATCTTGGGAGACCCTGTGAAAGTGTGTCCTAGTCTGTGCAATGCTGTACCCTACGCTAATACTCAACTAGTGAATGGTAGAGTTCAAAACATTCACCAATGCAAAGACCAGGATTGTCAGGACAGGAGGGACAATAATAGCGGGTGTCACGCCTATATCCGCGCTTGCTGCAGACACGACATCTTTTTTGGGGGGTTCGCTGGGTAGGGGTACTCGGGAGGACATAAAGAAAATGCCTCTCATGCAGCCGACTGCATTTGGTTGGGGATGTGAATGGGGGAATTACGGGCGCTGCAGAAGCGGTGGGTTCCCAATTAGGATTGGCGAATGCAGCAGGAAGGGCATTATGGGCACGACGGGCCTGTGTTTGTCTTCTTGGTGGCAGCGGGACACTACTTGTGCTTGCCACCTCACCAGCTTGAACTGCACTTATGGGACTCGCCACGTCACCAAGTGTTACTGCAGTGCTGGTTTGACTACGACCGGGGTGTACTACGCCGCTGGTGCTTGGCAGTTCACCAAAACGCTACCAAAAAAACTGTTAGCGATCGCAGGGATCAGGCCTGACTCTGCGAACGCTGCAGTTATGCGTTAAGTGTTTTGTAAGTGACAGTGATCGATCGATACTGCACTTGGGTGGGCTGGGCCGGGCGGAGGGGCAAAATGCAGGTGCTAGCAGGTATCTGGGCTGATCCCGCTAACACTGCGTCTTTGGGAACCCTAAACTGCTGGGGACGCTAGTATAGATCTGATCGGATCAGATATTGATCCGTTCAGATACTGTACCACTAAGGGAGGTGTATGCTGCGTGCGTGGGTGTTAGCGGTACTGGCGCTAACCTGACGCTTCCTGGGGCCGGTGCTTGCCAGTTCACCAAAATACTACCAAAAAAACTGTTAGCGATCGCAGGGATCAGGCCTGACTCTGCGAACGCTGCAGTTATGCGTTTAGAGTTTTGTAAGTGACAGTGATCGATCGATACTGCACTTGGGTGGGCTGGGCTGGGCCGGGCGGAGGGGCAAAACGCAGGTGCTAGCAGGTATCTGGGCTGATCCCGCTAACACTGCGTTTTTGGGAACCCTAAACTGCTGGGGACGCTAGTATAGATCTGATCGGATCAGATATTGATCCGTTCAGATACTATACCACTAAGGGAGGCGTATGCTGCGTGCGTGGGTGTTAGCGCTACTGGCGCTAACCTGACGCTGCCTGGGGCTGGTGCTTGCTTGCCAGTTCACCAAAATGCTACCAAAAAAACTGTTAGCGATCGCAGGGATCAGGCCTGACTCTGCGAACGCTGCAGTTATGCGTTTAGTGTTTTGTAAGTGACAGTGATCGATCGATACTGCACTTGGGTGGGCTGGGCGGAGGCGCAAAACGCAGGTGCTAGCGGGTATCTGGGCTGATCCCGCTAACACTGCGTTTTTGGGAACCCTAAACTGCTGGGGATGCTAGTATAGATCTGATTGGATCAGATATTGATCCGATCAGATACTATACCACTAAGGGAGGCGCATGCTGCGTGCGTGGGTGTTAGCGGTACTGGCGCTAATCTGACGCTGCCTGGGGCGACGCATATCACCGCCGGGCGATCAGGGGGCCAAACCTTTATTCGGTAATAAACGGCGGGTGCCCTGACACTATAAAAAATAAACAAACTAACCAGCGTCAACCGTAACGGTTATACGGTGATCAGTGGTGAAAGGGTTAACTAGGGGGCAATCAAGGGGTTAAAACATTTATCAGATAGTATATGGGGTCCCTGACGCTATAAAACGCTGACGGTGAACCTAAATATTTACGTCCCTAACTAGCGTCACCAGCGGCACTAATACAGCGATCAGAAAAATGATCGCTTAGCGACACTGGTGACGGGGGGTGATCAAGGGGTTAAAACTTTATTAGGGGGGTTAGGGGGGTACCCTAGACCTAAAGGGGGGTAATACTAACTGTCCCAACACTGTAACTGTCACAAACTGACACTATGCAGTAATCAGAAAAAAAACAGAAAAAAAAACTGCTGGTGTCAGTTTGTGACAGGGGGGGCGATTGGGGGGGGATCGGGGGGCGATCGGGGGGGGGATCGGGGTGTTTTGTATGCCTGGCATGTTCTACTGTGTTGTGTAGTGTTGGTGCACTCACATACCTGTCTTCTCTCCTCGGGCCGGAACGGAAACTACCGAGCCGAGGAGAGATGACATCACTTCCTTTGCTGCTGTTTAGCATACAGCAGCAAAGGAGTGTTCCCATTGGCCGGCAGCGATCGCGAGGGGGGGCCACGAACGGATGGCCTCCCCCTCCACTCCGATCGTCGGGGAACAAAACGGGACTGCCTCGGGCACCGGGGGGGGGGTGTCTGATTGGACCCCCCACCCGCGGGAGGCAAATCACGTACATGTACGTGATTTTGCCTGCCCGTGCCGCCTTGCCGACGTACATCGGCGTGAGGCGGTCCTTAAGTGGTTAAAGGGTGTTCCACGGCTTTCGAATTTGCCGCGAACACCCCAAATTGTTCGCCATTCAGTGAACAGTGCTCATCCCTACTTATCACCCAATGCATAAAAATGATGTCTGGACCAACAAAGAGTTTTTTTCAGCCTGAGTAGTAAGGCTCAGGTTCAAGGCTACCCGCTCCCTTTTTTTTGTCTGTAGATTTTATGGGAAATTATAAAAAAAATGCAAAAGAATATTGCCAAAAGTGAGCCTAGTTTTCTCCTAACTATATGTACCGTATTACTTTGTTATTTTAAGCACTGACAAAGTTATCGCCAAATGAACAGGACCACAGTACAAATGTAAAAATTGCTCTAATCCATAAAGGGGTATACATGTACTGAAATGGCTAAACTTGAGTAAATAATTAAAAATGTATTCCACCCCATATGTTGTTTTTCTTTTACTTTGTTCTTTTCTTTAACAGTTATTGGTAAAATTGCAAAAACATGAGTCTGATTCAGATGGTTATAATATACACTATCTCACAAAAGTGAATACACCCCTCACATTTTTGTAAATATTTTATTATATCTTTTCATGTGACAACACTGAAGAAATGACACTTTGATACAATGTAAAGTGTGAGTGTACAGCTTGTATAACAGTGTAAATTTGCTGTCCCCTCAAAATAACCCGACACACAGCCATTAATGTCTAAACCACTGGCAACAAAAGTGAGTACACCCCTAAGTGAAAATGTCCAAATTGGGCCCAAAGTGTCAATATTTTGTGTAGCCACCATTACTTTCCAGCACTGCCTTAACCCTCCTGGGCATGGAGTTCACCAGTGCTTCACAGGTAGCCACTGGAGTCCTCTTCCACTCCACCATGATGACATCACGGAGCTGGTGGATGTTAGAGACCTTGTGCTCCTCCACCTTCCGTTTGAGGATGCCCCACAGATGCTCAATAGGGTTTAGGTCTGGAGACATGCTTAGCCAGTCCATCACCTTTACCCTCAGCTTCTTTAGCAAGGCAGTGGTCATCTTGGAGGTGTGTTTGGGGTCTTATCATGTTGGAATACTGCCCTGTGGCCCAGTCTCCGAAGGGAGGGGATCATTCTCTGCTTCAGTATGTCACAATACATGTTGGCATTCATGGTTCCCTCAATAAACTGCAGCTCCCCAGTTCCGGCAGCACTCATGCAGCCCCAGACCATGACACTCCCACCACCATGCTTGACTGTAGGCAAGACACACTTGTCTTTGTACTCCTCACCTGGTTGCCGTCACACACGCTTGACACCTCTGAACCAAATAAGTTTATCTTGGTCTCATCAAACCACAGGCCATGGTTCTAGTAATCCATGTCCTTAGTCTGCTTGTTTTCAGCAAACTGTTTGCGGCTTTCTTGTGCATCATCTTTAGAAGAGGTTTCCTTCTCGGACAACAGCCATGCAGACCAATTTAATGCAGTGTGCGGCATATGGTCTGAGCACTGACAGGCTGACCCCCCACCCCTTCAACCTCTGCAGGAATGCTGGCAACACTCAAATGTCTATTTCTCAAAGACAATCTCTGGATATGACACTGAGCATGTGCACTCAACTCCTTTGGTTGACCATGGCGAGGCCTGTTCTGAGTGGAACCTGTCCTGTTGAACCGCTGTATGATCTTGGCCACCGTTCTGCAGCTCAGTTTCAGGGTCTTGGTAATCTTCTTATAGCCTAGGCCATCTTTAAGTAGAGCAACAATTTTCAACAATTCTTTTTTTCAGATCCTCAGAGAGTTCTTTGCCATGAGGTGTTGAACTTCCAGTGACCAGTATGAGAGAGTGAGAGCAATAACACCAAATTTAACACACCTGCTCCCCATTCACACCTGAGACCTTGTAACACTAACGAGTCACATGACACTGGGGAGTGAAAATGGCTAATTGGGCGCAATTTGGACATTTTCACTTGGCGTAAGTGTACTCATTTTTGTTGCCAGTGATTTAGACATTAATGGCTATGTGTTGAGTTATTTTGAGGGGACAGCAAATTTACACTGTTATACAAGATGTAAACTCACTACTTTACATTGTAGCAAAGTGTCATTTCTTCAGTGTTGTCACATGAAAAGATATAACAAAATATTTACAAAAATGTAAAGGGGCGTACTCACTTTTGTGAGATACTGTATCCAACCAAAAGTTTCCTTTAACAAAAATCTAATATTCAAAATTCCAGGAAGTATCTCAAATCCAAGTTACCCTAATTTGATTTCAATAGGATGTATTCCTAATCTTTCATCCTACAATAACTTTTTAAACATTTCGCTCCCCAGAGCTGCCTACTATTTTTACCTCAGGTGACTTTTACTTTGAATTAGAAGATAGCGTTCCTGTTTTATATATCCCATGATAGTTGTGCAAATGTTTATAAAATTATGATTTCAATTAAAAAAACACTAAAACCATTATTAGAGCACACAAATACAATATAACTTCTGAAAGTCTTATTACATGTAAAGGATAAAACTGTATTATTGTTACTAAATAACAAATACTTGTAAACGTTAAATTGTGCATTTTTTTGTGAATGTAAAGCCAAAAAATGTTCTTACACTTTAACATGTTTCTGCCAGCTGTACCCAAGAATCATGTGCATTTTAGCTTCCAATCACATTTATTTTTGATTGAAGTCCTGGGCATCAGATGGCTATAAGTTTTTGATTCCTGAAACAACCGTAAACGTACGGTCTCTAAAACTGCTGTGGAAGAGTTGCTTGGCCACCCTGTTGCAATTAGTTCGGTTTCGACATGACCCTTATGACCATGGTAGTAGAAGGCATATTTGACTAAATTTATAGGTATGAGACTTCAAAGTAAGATATTTGTTGTTTATCTTTATTTTCTCAAAAAATGGGGAAAGCCTTTTGCACTGTGCCTAAAACAACTCCCTAAATGCACCAATAACTATTTTTACTCAGTTATGGTTTTCATCCCTGACCCCCTTTTAACATGACTATTTACTCTGGGATGTAGAAAACATTGAATTTGATGTATTATGCTTTTAACAATTTACCTGTACTGTGAATGGGCTTAGCTAAATGTTTTCCTAATTGTGCAAACTATTGCTTACGCGTTTTACTTTTTCTTTGTCCTGTTTCTACTTATCTGTCTCCCTAATTAGCACTTACTCTGTTTTTGGGAGACCCTCTATGCAATGAAAATTGCTGTCTAGAGTCAGCATGTTATTATTGCTGACATGTTCACTCTGTTAGGATTTTTCTGTCACTATTTATTCAATCACTGAAAACTGCCAGGATGTTTCTGCAGAGTATTCAGTTCATTTGCTTATCAAAGTATGTACTACTGTGAATCATTTTCACTGTACGAAATAAATTGGCATGCTATTGCAGTGTGCTTGTGCTATGCTTACTTTATCATGAGAACCTGTTTTGATGATTAATGAATCTGGAAATTGTTTTCATGTAGGCAAATATGTAGTGTTTTATAAACAGTCTTAAAAATTGTTTCCTAACATAATCCCACTGGGGCTAAGAACAAGATAGATGTTACTAATTTCCAGATAGAAGTATAGGCAGAATAACTGATGATATTTAAAAACACATCTTAACTATCTCACTTGTGATTCTGTTATATGTTGATGTAGTTATATAAGCATTTTAATGTTAATGTAACTTCCAAGATCATTTTCAATATTTTTAAATCTGCAACTTTATTTCAAATAATGAAGATAGGGCTAGCTATGGCGCCATGTTGAAAACTTCTCTAAAAAGGTCTTGAGTAACTTGCACTCAAAATGGATATTCTTCTAAGCTTGCTTCATAAGTTTACAACCAGTCCCACTAACCTGCCACACTCCTATTTTCTTTGCTTATGCCAAACCAAAAGTTACCATTGGACTTCAGTTATAAGATTTCACACTTTACCATAGTGTACCACTTTTGGTCAGATCATTAGACTAAAATGCCATTTTAGCTTTAGTCATATTTTAGTCATCTGTTTTAGTTTTAGTCGTATTTTAGTTGACTAAAATCTCCAGTACATTTAGTCGACTAAAATCTCCAGTACATTTTAGTCTACTAAAATTGAATGAGTTTAGTTAAATTGTAATGCATTTTTTAAGCATTTTTGTAGAATTTCTGTAGAATTTCCAAACTCACTATATACTTCTGGAGTAAAAATCTAATAGCATGTTATTATTTATGATATTAAGGTTGAACATGCACTACGGACACAGATTGAGCCATTGTGATATACAACCAGTGTTAATTTTGATGTCAATTTTTGATTTAGTTTTAGTAATAGTCTTTTGATTAAAATGCCATTTAAGTTTTAGTCATATTTTAGCCATCTGAATTGTTTTAATTATAGTTGTTTTAATTATAGTCGACTAAAATAGTGTTAATTTCATCACCAAAATTATTTTCATCAAAGAAATGAACACTGCTCCAATGTAGACATAATAGGAGTAATATTAGAAATGAACCTCTCCATCCTCCCACACTCATGGCTCCCCCATGTTTAGACCCAGCTCAGCCTCCTGCAGTTAATTCCTTTCCACTTTTGAGTTTTTCCTTCAATGAGACTCAATGCTGTCAGCCCGTGAGCTGTCCCTGAGACCCGACCCTCCAACTTCAATACATCACCATCTACAATTTCAGCCTGACATGTCTTCTTCCTCCTTTCAGAAACCAGATGCATTTTCACCATGTACTTCTCCCTCATTAATTTCTTACCCTATCCTCTACTATCCACCTGTTCTTTATCTGGTTACTGTTATGAGAACAATAAACACATGTATTTTTGATTTGTTTAAACAGATTTGCTCAGATACATGGGATACTCTAATATGTATCTATTATGTATGTTGTTCTTATTGTTAAATATTGGTTGCCCTTAGTGGTACAGATCTGTCAGCTGAACCCTTACTCTTTCGGGATCCTTTTGACTTAAACTCCTGTGACATTCTTTCCTGTTTCCCCCACTCTATGTGTAGGATGTATTCATTATGTTCATAAAATCAAATGACAAATAAAAAGATTTACATATTAATAATAACTGTTCAACATAAAGCAGTGCTAAAAATGAAAACCGGAGGAAAGGGGTATCAAAGCAGGATAATCAAAGTGTGGATGTGATAGGATGCTCGGAGAAAGGGGTTAACTACCTTTAATATTGTAAGCAGAGAGGGTTTCTAGATTGTTTTAGAGACATCATGAGGTATGTTGCTAATTTGTGGAAGAGTCAGGGAGATGACTGTCTCATATAGCTGAGTTTTCCTTTCTGATCAGGATTTTGAATGTAGAGAAAAAATAAAAAATAATCTGCTGACAGTTTCATGGGGAGAAGTATGGGAAAGATAATGTCAGTTAATGATGAAGAAGGATCTGGGTGTTCTGGTAGATCATCGACTTAATAACATCATGCAACGCCAAACTGCAGTTTCTAAAGCGAGTAGTATGCATTTTTGTATTATAAGAAGTATAGACTCTGGAGAGAGACATAATCCTATCCCAATACAAAGCATTAGTGAGACCTCATCTGAAATACTCAGTTAATTTTTGGGTAATGGTTCGCAAAAAGTATGTTGCGGAACTGGAGAGAGCGCAGAAAAGATCAAATAAACTTCTAAGAGGCATGGAGGACTTCAGCTATGAGGATACATTAACTGAGCTGAATTTATTCTCCCTTTAGAAAAAGCATTTAAGGGGGGGTATGATCACCTTGTATACATACATAAATGACCCATATAGTGAAATCGGTGAAAAGTTGTTCACTTTATTGTCGTTGCAAACACAAAAGGGGCACTCTTTGCATCTGGGGAATAAGAGGTTTCATCTCCACATATGGAAATTGTGAAACTAGTTTTAGTAAGCTCAGTAGATGCATCAACTCTTGAGCCTACCCCTTTATTGTCAGCAGTAGTATATTTCTTCTGAGAATTATAGCTTGTAGTGACCTTGGCCTGGGCTCCGTCGTGGCATTCTCCTTTGATTAAAATTTTTTCAGTAACTGTATTGTGCTCTGGGAGCCACAAGCTGTCCAAATGCGAGTTTCAACTTTTCGCTGAACATACTGTATGTGTTTCATTATGGGATGCGGTACCTAATAGAAACCCAGAAGCTACTGAGTCCGAAGTAGAGGTTTCTGAGGAGCAGAAGTGAAAGTAATCTGCAGGTATCAGATGGTGTCTACTGATAACTTGTAAGGTTAGTATCAAGAGTTGTACAAGTACATTTTAGCCTGACACTGGAATAGACTGTATAGAAGGAGTTAATAGGAATGAAAAATGGCTGAAATTCCATTTAGTTTCCATGCAAGCTCCAGACTGCAATCCTTGTCTTTAGAATCCTCTTTTGCACATCAATGGCTTGGTGAAATGTGCATATAAGCTGGGAGTGGTGAGATCAAATACAACTATTCTCAAAAATAGTTCATAATTTCAGCTATCTATTACAGATCATTTCTATATGCAGTTTTCACTTAAAACAGCCTCTGCTTATGCATATCCTCATATATATGACAAGTATACTTTAAGCACAGATGGTGACAACAAATAATAGATACTGTATGTTAAGGGTTCAAAGGATAATGTTAACAGGCAATTTTAATTTACATTTAAAAGATTTATTTTCACACTTTCACATAGTGGCTATTTTTAATGAAGGATTTTTCATTTTAAATAGCAATTAACCTACATGCACAGCTTACAATGAGGTAAAACAAAGGGGCAGTCAATGTCAGCTCATGTAGTGTATGACAAAATCAGAGAAAGGAAAAAGTAAAGAGATAGCACAGGCATGACTGTGAGGAACAGCATGGGGACAAGGAGTAGGTGTGTTTCTGAGGAGAAGAAGCAGGTTATACATACTATATTTCCCAGAAAGACAGCAAATGCATAGCAAATGATGGATACAGGTAAGAAAAGGACATTTAGGGAAACAGGGATAAACAATGCAGACAGTAAAAATAAGTGACTCTCTGCCATTCTATAGATATTGAATCTGTAGAGATTAGATCAATAGCATAACAATATACAAATCTAATAATATAAAAAATATAAGGACATATCTCTGTTTAGAGTCAAATATATTTTTATTAAGTTTGCAATGTTATACAATGCCATTCAACATTGGCAAAACGTAATATATAACAAATAGCATGGTAGAAATCAGTTCGCCTGTGCACAAACTATATATATAAAACAGCATAGTATATAGAAATGAATGAATATTAGTTTGGCATAGTTTCAATACTATGAATAATAGAGAGACCATGTTACAGAACAACTACAAATCGTTAGTTTCAACGTCTGCTACTTATATCATAAAAGAAAGGGAAAGGAGAGAATGGTGAAGTAAAGGGAAAGAGAAAGAAGAGGAAAGAAGGTAGGGAACAGGTAAGGATAGGAGGGTCAAGTCGAGCTGGCAGGCCCTGGGGCAGCACACTGGCAGTTCTGGGTAGAGTTTATTGAGTTAGGTGGCTTTAGCAAATTTTTTATTGCATTTGAGGTGGCGTAATCAATCCAGATTAGCCATAAAGTTTTGAATTTATCGTAAGTGTCATTGTCTAGGGCGATCATCTCCTCCATTCGCATGATATCGTTAACAATGGAGACCCAAGAGGACAACGGTGGAGTAGTAGTAGTCTTCCAATAGAGTGGTATGAGTTGCCTAGCTGCTGAGAGAAAAAAGCGAAGCAGGGTTCGTTGACATATCTCTGTTTAAATGCAATTGTAATAAATATAGGACCAGCGATGTATGATTTGTGAAAGTATAAATTGAACTGTAGAAACCAAGAAATTCAATTTCAGATTTCTTTAGTTTGTAAAGACAAAGGTAGTTACATTTCCAAATATGACCTATTGCATCTTAAATGAAAAGTGCAGGCAGTTATAAAATACCCCTGTAGGGTTATTAGTAAACTGTTCTTTAAAGTTTTTTTTAGTAATAGTATGCCCTTCTGCCTTTAGATAATTCAGACTGCATGAGAATGAGACAGCACTGTAAGCCAGCCAGACTTTACTGCACTGCACAGTACAACAGGGAGCTGGATGATAGGCTGGAGAGCAGAAGGTGACCTCATCAGTGTTCTGCTGTTCATTATCTAATAATGGGCTGGGTGAGGTGGGGTTGATCAAGCTGTGTTCTTTTGACTACAGTAGAGAAAAGTCAGGTCAAATTCTGGCTGTACACGGTGTCCAGGATGTCTGGATTAGGAATCTGAATGAACAAAATTACAATTTCTTTGTTATCCAGAACAATTTACATATATTTCCACCTTGGACTGTATTCCATTGGTTTACAATACAAGCAAAACAGAAGCAGCAGCCCAGGGTGGAGAGAATACATTAAGTATATGGCATTGCAAAAGGTGCACTATAATTAAAACTGCCTTTAAACAGTAACTTCACTTTTGTTGAGAAAAAAACATTCTTGTCTGGGTGATCTATGTACATTGCAGGGATTTTAACAAGCTTTGTTGCAGATTCCTACCTTTTGTTATTCTGAAGAATCAGCTGCTTGTTTGTCTGTGCCAATGTGCAAAATGAAAGTGAATGGAAGTGATTAAATAATTATCATTAACTTTCTGGCGGCGTGTATGTTCCAGTTGACTATCCTAGTTAGGTGACACGCTAGGTAGTATCTATATAGATCTGGGAGGCAGATGTACCCATTCCTTTTCTGCAGCGTAAGACGAGAATATTTTATGCGAGGTGGCGAGTTCTTCCAGATAAAGTGCAGATAGTACAGAGCAGCCAAACCAGGAAACATTCAAGCCCATCCAGTCCTTAAAATGGATTTGGATTTTGGTAAGGGCTATATGAAAGTTGGACATATAAAGGTCTGACAGCCAGGTGGTGATTCTAATTCCCAGGTATGTGATCGCCTCCTTCTCCCATCGAAATGGGAAGGCATCCTGACAGTGAGTTACTTCCTGAATAGGAAGAGTTACGTTTAAGGCATGTGATTTTGAGTGATTGATCATGAGGTTTGCTAAACTGCCAAAGTACTCAAGATCTTTCAGTAAATTGGGTAATGAGATGCGGGATGATTTCAGGGACAATAAAATATCGTCCGCAAAGGCGGCAACCTTGAATTCCCTTCCACCGACTGTCAGACCCCCACTGTCAGGATTAGTTCTTATTCTGTTAAGAAGGGGCTCCAGAGTCAAGATGTAAATTAGGGGGGATAAGGGACATCCCTGGCATGTACCATTACTGATGGAGAAGGCACTTCACAGGTGGTCATTAACCCTTACCTTAGTGGAGGGGTTCGAATATAGGGCCAACACATATGCGAGCATGCGGGGTGCCAGGCCAACTGCCACTAGCACCTCCCGCAATTAGTCCCAGGCCACTCTGTCAAATGCCTTCTCAGCATCAAGTGAACCCCTGTGAAGAAGAGGATGTGAGCCAGTGATAGAGATTTAGGGTGTGGATAGTGTTGTCCCTGGCCTCCCTTCCAGGAACAAATCCCACCTGATCTAAGGAAATGAGTTCGGGGATCAGAGGGAGCATTCTGTTGGCTAAGATTTTTGTGTAGATTGTGATATCCACGTTCAGAAGGGATATGGGTCTGTAGTTTGAAACTTGGCCGGGGTCTTTACCTTCTTTTGGAATTACGGCTATGTGTGCCATAAGCATTCCCTCTGGCAACACTTGGGGGTCCGAGAATGTATTTAAGGTTGAGAGATGTTTAGGGGCTAGGGTCTAAGAATGACTTATAATATTGGAGCGTGAAAACGTCCAAGTCTGGTCTCTTGCCGGTTTTCATCTGTTTAATTGCCAGTTCCAGTTCTCCCATATCAAGGGGGGTCTCCATGTCTTGGGCTTGTTGGGAAGATATTGGTTTCAGGGAGTAGTGTGAAAGAAATTCTCGAATGCGTTCGATGCGTGTGGCTAACGGAGATGTTCCGGGGTGATTCTGGTGTAGGTTATATAGTTTGGAGTAAAAACTTTCAAATTCCTTTGCTATGTCATCGTTCCTGAATAAGAGTGTTCCATGAGCATTTCGCAGGTGGTGGATTGTGAATGAGATTTTGGAGGCTTGGATCATACGGGTCAAGAGGCGTCCGCTTTTGTTCCCATGCTCATAGAAAACCCTTTGGCCAAGGACATAGCGCCTTCTAGTTTGTTTGCCTAGTTCCTCTAAAAGGAGAGAGCGTGAGTGTAATAATTCTTGTAGGGTGGATTGAGTCTGCGACTGTTTGTGGGTTATTTCAAAATTTTTGATTTTCCTGATCAGAGAGGAAATGGTTTCCTGGTGTATCTTCTTGGCTTTCCAAGCTAGTGTAATAAGTTCCCTGCAAACGACACACTTATGTGCTTCCCAAAGGGATACAGCAGAAATATCTGGAGTAGTGTTTTCCTTACAGTAAAGTGGTATGCAGTTTTTCAAATATTCTAATGTCATTGGGTCATTAAGTATAGAGGGGTTCAGTCTCCATGTTTTGGTTCTGGCGCATGATTCAGGGTCGGAGAGGGTGATCGTGATAGGGTGGTGGTCGGATAGGAACATCCGTTCTATAGTAGTTTGTTGGAGTAGGGGCAAGTCTGTTTGAGAGAGAAAGAAGTAATCTATTCTTGAATATTTACTGTGGGGTGCCGAATAAAAGGTATAGTTTTTCTTGGAGGGGTACATAGTGCACCAGGCGTCATGAAGTGTCAGGTTTTGGAGTTGTAGTTTAATTTGTCGGAGGGCTCGGTATGACAAGGTGGAGGCTCCTGAAGAATGGTCCAGAACAGGGTTCAATGGGGCATTGAAATCCACTTCTAGTAGAACCAGGCCTGATTGGAACGATGAGAGAAGGTCACCTATTTTCCTGAAAAATGAAACATGGCGTTCATTGGGGCAGTAAATGTTGAGTAGTGTTATTGGTTTTGAGGCGTATGTACCTTTGATAAAGACGAACCTGCCTTCTCGGTCGATAAGCGAGTCAGTCTGGTGGAAGTTGGCATATCTGGAGATTAATATAGAGATACCTTTTGTTTTAACTTCTGGATTGGTAACATGTAATGCCGTACAGTAGATGTGATTAGATAGCTTAGGCACCGCATCAGAGCGGAAATGTGTTTCTTGAAGGAAGATGAAATGAGCTTTGTGTTTGGTGAGGGAGGTCAGGATTTGAGATCTCTTTTGGAGAAGATTAAGTCCCTTTACATTCCACGACACACATTTTAATGTGAGGGGTGGAGTAGGGAACACATTCTTTCTTATGGTTCTGGCCGGAGGAGACTGGGCGGAAGGGCACCTAGGAGAATTCAGTTGGCGTGGAGCTCGGATAGCCGGTGGGGAAATTCAGGGTGGGGGAGCGAGCCCTCCTCAAGAAACTGGAGAGAGTGCAAGGGGAAAGGACAGAGCGGATGGGGCCAAAGATGTGAGGGAAAGGCTCTGAGAGGGGGGAAGAAGAAAGAATAGGGAAAAGAGGCAAGGGAATACAGGAGGAGTTAGGGGAAAGGAAGCACGGGGACTAGGAATCTACCAGAGGTGGAGATAGAGATACTATTCCCCCTATAGAGGGGAAGGCTGGAACATCAGCGAGGGTCCAGAGGAAGCCCGCTTTGTGGGAACGTAAGTATGAGCAGAAAAACCACAGGTGGTATCGCAATCTAGGGACCGTGGGGAGTGAATGGTGCATAACGTAGAAAAATGCTGCATTGGGGAGCCAGAGGAGGCTGTGGATAAAAATTTAACCAGGAAAACAAACATAAAACCTTTCCTTCCCCGTTCAAACATGCACTGGTTACCCCCATACTCAAAAAACCCTCACTAGACCCCACCTGTTTGAATAACTTAAGACCTATCTCCCTTCTCCCGTTTGCCTCCAAGCTCATCGAACGCCTTGTTCATGACCAAATGAGTCGCTACCTCACGGACAACAACCTTCTCGACCCCCTACAGTCTGGCTTCCGCCTACAACATTCGACTGAAACTGCCCTACTAAAAATCACCAATGACCTAATAACTGCCAAAACCAATGGCCACTACTCCATACTCATACTTTTAGACCTCTCTGCTGCCTTTGACACAGTTGACCACCTGCTGCTCCTCAGCAAATTACACTCCCTTGGCCTCCGTGATTCTGCATTATCCTGGTTCTCCTCCTACCTATCTCAGCGCACTTTCAGCGTCACTTACAACTCCACCTCCTCCGCTCCCCTTCCTCTTTCTGTTGGGGTACCCCAAGGCTCTGTCCTTGGGCCTCTCCTTTTCTCACTCTATACCTCTTCCCTGGGCCAGTTGATCACCTCCCATGGCTTCCAATACCATCTCTATGCCGATGACACACAGATCTATCTCTCCACTCCCCAACTCACCCCCACTATCTCCTCACGGATCTCAAACTTGCTGAATGACATATCGGTATGGATGTCACACCACTTCCTCAAACTTAATCTTTCTAAAACTGAGCTTGTTATATTTCCTCCTTCACGGTCCCCCTCCTGTGACTTCACCATTAATATCAACAACACAACCATTGGTCCCTCCACACATGCCAGAGTCCTGGGTGTAATCCTTGACTCTGACCTCTCCTTCAGCCCCCATATCCAATCACTGGCTAAATCCTGCCGCCTTAACCTCCGCAACATCTCCAAAATTCGACCCTTTCTGACTAATGACACTACAAAACAACTTATTCACTCTTTGATTATTTCCCGCCTCGACTATTGCAACTCTCTCCTTAATGGCCTACCCTTAAGCAGGCTATCTCCCCTTCAGTCTATTATGAATGCTGCTGCTAGACTAATACACCTCACTAATCGATCCGTGACTGCTGCCCCTCTCTGCCAATCCCTTCACTGGCTTCCCCTACCCCACCGTGTAAAATTCAAAATGCTAACCATAACATACAAGGCCATTCACAACATCGCCCCCATCTACATCACCAACCTCATCTGCAGATATCACCCAAATCGCCCCCTCCGCTCCTCCCAGGACCTCCTGCTCTCTAGCTCCCTTGTTACCTCCTCCCATGCTCGCCTTCAGGACTTCTCCAGAGCCTCTCCCATCCTCTGGAATTCCCTGCCCCAGTATGTCCGATCAGCCCCTACCCTGTCCACCTTTAGGAGATCCTTGAAAACTCATTTATTCAGGGAAGCCTATCCCACACCCACATAACTGTCCCTGAGCCACCCCCATCAAATCATTCTTTGCAGCTATTACCTTTTGTACCACCACCCCCTCCCTTTTAGAATGTAAGCTCTACGAGCAGGGCCCTCCTGTACCTTTTGTATTGTACTGTAATTGTGTTGTCCCCCTTATACATTGTAAAGCGCTGAGTAAACTGTTGGCGCTATATAAATCTCGTATAATAATAATAATAATAATAAAACACATATAACCAGTAACATCATATTTAACCGATAAAACAGAAGGAAAGTATCTCCAAAACATGTGTAAGGTTTCAGCTTTTTTTTTTTTTGTGGGTCTATGGATAACTCAATGCCTGAAGGTCCTATCTTATGTTAGTATTAATACGTTCAATGTCAAATTAGAACTTTCTTCATATGTCACAGGGAGGGAGAGAGGGGGGAGGGAAGGGAGGAAGAGGGAGTATTGAATAAGTAACAATCAAGTTAAATCAAACAGAGGATCCCCTCTTTTTCCCCTCAATGTAGATCCTCCTGTGCTCTATAATGGTAGAATTATATCTATGGTTACCACTATCCTTATCAATCTGGATGGAAGGGGCTGGCGTACCCTGAGAATCCACAGTGTCTAAGAAAGTCTAGAGAAAGGGTAACATTGACTGACCTAAGAGTAGAGCAGATCTAAGTTGATACGGGTGGGCAGGAGGGACAGCACGGACTCTCGGTGTACCCCACGCACCAGCCATCAGTGTAAAGTGTGCCATTTGCCAGCAAACATTGTAGAGACTGTACCACACTCTGTTATGGTAGACAGGGTGTAGGAGATGCCACACGCACTCTCCAATGGCATAATCAGTGCTGGGAGTCTAGTGCATATGGGCAATTTTCTTGGAGGGATAAGCCTATCACACACACCAAATGGGGGCCTACATGGTGTTTAGGAATCAACATGAAGCAGGCTAGAGATGGAATCAAAGTGATGCGGGTTGCAAGGATTTTTTTAGATTACAAAAGTTTTTATTGAAAGATCATAAACATACAATCAATGTGTCAGACAAAGTCCACTATTTAGAATAAGGCATAGTGGTTTCAGACATAGTGAGATAATGAAGTCAAATAATAGAAACAACTTCAATAGCATATGCATTAACCCTTGTGTTTTTGTGACCACAAATCGAACTTCTGATATAAATAACTCTAAGAACAGTGCTAGGTCATAAAAATACAGTATCCCAGTGTTTCCATTTATTATTATGAATATGCATAGTATCATACAACATGTGGTGGATGCGTTTGGATAATTTGATTGCTTCCATTCTGGTTAATACTTGCAACCAGGGAAGGGCTGAAGAACTCCAATTTAGTGCTATTACCCAGTGTATGGTAACAAAAAGAGTGTGAATTATTTTTTCACAGGGCGTAGGGATATCTGGAATAGGAGTGAAACATATGCACATCTGTATAGTGAGAGTGATTAAGCGACCTGCAATAGTGGATGCCTTTGAGGCAGCTTTTTGCCAGATAGGCTTGAGGGATTTGCAAATCCAGAAAATATGGGTTAGTGAGCCAAGCTCACCACAGCCCCGGAAACACAGAGGAGATACCGTAGGGTAGATTAAATGGATTTTTACGGGTGTCATATACCACCTTGTATGGTTTTTACAGCTGTTTCACGGGTTGAGTGTGATATGGGGGGCGGCACAGTGGTGTAGTGGGTAGCACTTTCGCCTAGCAGTAAGAAGGGTCGCTGGTTCGAATCCCAACCACGACACTACCTGCCTGGAGTTTGCATGTTCTCCCTGTGCCTGCGTGGGTTTCCTCTGGGTACTCCAGTTTCCTCCCACACTCCAAAGACATGCTGGTAGGTTAATTGGATCCTGTCTAAATTGTCCCTAGTATGTATGAATGTGAATTAGGGACCTTAGATTGTAAGCTCCTTGAGAGTAGGGACTGATATGAATGTACTATGTATATGTAAAGCGCTGCGTAAATTGACGGCGCTATATAAGTACCTAAAATAATAATATGGTGTTTTTGTACATATTGATTAGCATCTCCTCCCATTCATTTGGCTCAAAGGTAAGACAGGTGTCTCTCTCCCATTTAAGCATTGGTTTGGTTTTCTCTTCCAAGGAAAATTCATTGAGTATGCAGTAGAGCTTAGAAATAACTCCTTTATCCCTAGAGGAGTGTACACAAATATGTTCATAATGTGTGAAATGCATATGGGAATCCAGGGTGCCTCTGCTCTAATAGAAGTGCTTAATATGTGTAAATCTATATTGTTCAGAGGCGGGCAAATCGTGTTCTACTTGTAACTGGAGAAAGGTTTTAAAGTGCTGACCTTCCTTGACGGATTGGAACGTGGTTACTCCAGCCGTGCACCATTGGAGGAATCTAGTTCTGTCAGGAAATGCTGGGGGGAAATCAGGGTCTCCTAAATAAGAGTATAGGGGAGAGAGGGGTGAGGCTTGATGGAACTTTTTTCCATATAGCGACCAGAGGTATACTGATTGGTGTACAATCGTGTTTAGAGGGGAGAGTTGACTAGGTTTGATTGAACTAGACCATAATAAGTCTGGAAGGAGGAAAGGGAGGATAGCGTGGGCTTCGAAGGTGAGCCATGGTATATCGGCAGGTGGGGCATGCCATTGTGCTGTTTGTGCTAATCTGGCCAATAAATAGTATCGCCACAGGTCTGGGAGACCCATACCTCCAATAGATTGGGGTCTGTATAGTAATGTTTTGTGGAACCTCGGTTTTTTATGGTGCCATATGAATTTGTTGATATCTCTTTGGATGGAATCAATGTAAGACCTGGAGACATAAATTGGGAGGGATCTAAAAAAAAAAAATAACTTTGGTAAGATTGCCATTTTAATGGCTGTGAACCTGCCGAGGAACGAAATATGGTATTTATCCCAAATTTTTAGCAGGGATCTGACGTTGGAAACTGTAGGGGTGAGTTGTATGCCAAGGTGGGTTGCAAGGATTTATCTCCAACAAGCCTTAGCATCTCATCTATTCCAAGACATGGTGGGTGTCATGGAGAGCGTGTGTTTGTTCTCATAGTTTAGATTTTGTTCAGGCTGGGGTCACAAACATTGTATATAGAATTGAGTCAGTGCATAACCTTGTGAAAGCATACCTTTCTCTTCATTATACCTAGGGCGCATTACACAGAAGTGGATTATTGAGATTAGACCGTGTCCCCAGCTAAAGATGGTGGCCAGTGCCACATCCATGTGGTAAGCGAAGGTTAAAACAGTTAGGGCATAATGAAGTCCTTTAGGTGGTGAACCAGTGTATCAGGGTAAGGAGATAGGTGTTCAACACAGGGGCTCATAATGCTGTAGTTGGTGGTAGGTGTGCCCAGTATTCTGGCAGCAGCCCAGAAAGTCATCAAGCGTCATTCCCATAGTCTGGGAAAATGTGGGATGGATCTATGAGGGTTAGTGAGGATCAAAGTGTCACAGTAGTAAACTAGATCTCGCGAGAATCCACTGCATAGGGGAGGGGAAGGAAGGACAAAGTCTGATGGAGCATGTGGATTAGGACATCATGGATGCAAAGTTCATCAAGGCTTACCTTCCCATTGAGATTGTCTGACATAGGGGCAGATCGTAGTGAGCCTGTATGGAGCCAAATGACAAGTTCCCAGCCAGCCACAGTTGGGTCCAGGCAGTAGGCCATTCAAAGGGACTGTCCATTCCGACCGGCAGGGATTACCGCCAGCTGATCTAGCAGACCTAACAGGCGGAGAGGGATAAAAGGAAGGAGGGAGGGAGGAATGGGACAGGGAGGGAAAATAAAAAGAAGTCAAAACAACAAAAAGGGATGGGGAGGGCGATCAATGAAATACAGGTGACAGGAGGCACTTACGCTGGACAGGCTACTTCAAAGCAGAGTCAGAGTAAAGGTATCTCTTGTTAGGCCTCAATGCGTTCTCTTCTGGCCCATGGAGATAGTGGAGAGCCAGGGTTATGTTGGTACAGGTCTCGACGTGATGATCGATTGTTTGGAGAAGGTGGAACATTCCGATGTCTCCTGGATCTCTGTCGCTGGGCTTTCAGCGACGGGTTGAGAGAAACAGGTAGCCACGGTTCCGTCAGATAGTAGAAGGCATAACATTCCGGAAGCTCAATGCGGGGGAGATCGAGTTGATCACAAAAGGCTTGTAGGTCTCCCGGCGTGCGGAGCAGGACCGAGTGCCCCCTCGCAGCCACGGACAGCCAAATAGAAATTTCCAATGGTATTGTATGTTTCGGGACCGTAGGGCCTCCAGCAGGGGCGCAAAGCCCTCCTGTTCTGAAGGGTTATCTGGGACAAGTCCTGGAATAATTTAATTTCTGCACCATTGTGAATGATCCAGCCTTTTTCCCGTGTTTTCCTGAGGATTTCCTCTTTCAGGGGAAAATTCACAATACAGCAAATTACATCCCTGGGCGGTTCACGAACCCTGGGTTGAGGACATAATTGCACGATGTATTCTCTACAACCCTATTGGAGAATCAGTCGGATGATCAATCAGGTCATTAAAAGTGTTACTCACAGTTTGTTGAAGGAGCCCAGGGTCATTGTTTTCAGGCACTCCACGGACTCTGATGTTATGTCTGCGCCCACGATTGTCTAAATCTTCAACATGCCTGTGAAGATCTAGGTGGTGAGTGAGCTGAGCATCGTAAGTCCCTTGGACCTGGCGAATGGCTGCAGCATGGGTCTGTGTGGTTTCTTCTACATCACTGATGTGGTGTGCTACTGCCTGAATATCAGAGCGGTGATTGGCGATGGCAGCCATCACAGTGCTCTTTATGTCAGTGGCAAATTTCTCCAGGTCTAGCAGGCTGGGCGCTTGGGACCACAGGAGGGTGGGAGTCTCCGCTCCTGACATCTGCGATGCGGGAGCCACTTTAGGTAAGCTCAGTGCTTGGGCCTGTGAGGCCGCGTGTGAGGCTGTGTGTGAGGCTGTGTGTGAGGCCGCGTGTGCCTACTGGCGCTAAG
The DNA here is from genome assembly GCA_037952925.1 of Lithobates clamitans. Classification (NCBI taxonomy): domain Eukaryota; kingdom Metazoa; phylum Chordata; class Amphibia; order Anura; family Ranidae; genus Lithobates; species Lithobates clamitans. The sequence goes on from JBBGZY010000584.1 coordinate 9,538,895, forward strand.
TCTGGGACAGCTCCGGGATGTTTCGCCTCAGCTGTGTCCCGGTGTCGGCAGATGCACGGGAGGTAGAGGAGCTTCTGGTTGGTCTGCTCATGGTGGTTAGTGCTTCAGGCTCCTCAAGAATCAATACACGGTCCTCAGATTGCAGTAGCTCTAATCTCAGGCAGCCACCTAGGTCTCCGTCCAGGCCACGCCCCCAAAAGGTTCATTTTTATCTTTCTCTAAAAAACTAATTTTTCAGTCCTGAAAATGTATATGAATTAAATAATTAACTTTAACCTCTGCATAATCCCTGCCCCTTAACCTAACTGAACTCTTCAACCATCTCTACAACTAAACTTAACTGGCATAAATGAGTAGTAAAATGAAACGCTGGATCATAAAATGCTAAAAACAGCGCTAAAATAAGAGCCACAAAAATTGTCACAGTAAGTGGCTAGAACAAAAATAAGAGTCTCTATGTAGAAGGTATTGATTAAGACAGTTCAAGGTTTTTATAGGTGTAAAATCACTGATGTCCAAGCGTGCACCTTTCACAAGAAAGAAAGCATGTTCCACCACGTGATGTACACTCCCCCAGGGGGTCAAACTCACCAGAAGCCACTATTAAAAGAGCATTGAATGAGTATTCAGCATCCAATTCAATAGTCAGTCCTCATCATCAGCAGGATTCACTGGTAAAGGGGCTCCATATATATCATAAAACACAAGAGCAACACCGACATAGCGTAATCCTGTTTATTCATGTAAAAATCCCCTATACAGCAGTGTTCCCCTTAATCCTAACTAGGTACATTGTAACATATTGAAACAAGCAAATAAGCAAGCCCAGAGGGCACTGTCACCATGTCTACCCATCCAGGATGGGATGTGTGTTTCCCTGCAGACACCACACCATCTTCCTGGTGGATGGTAGCAGACAGTGGAGCGCAAGCATCACTTCTGGATCGTCGTGTAGTCCAAGCCCTGACCGGTTTCGTCATCAAGGACTTCTACAGAGGGCTCTCTGAGGGCCCTCTGTTTTGGCCCTCTGGTGGATTCTCTCCCTTCCGTAATTTTGCAGAGTGTGCTGTACCACAATGGCAGGTTCCCAGTTGCTATTTCTTTGCACGTTAGGCCATTGCAGCTCTGTACCATCACGTGCAAGGCAATGTTGTGGGCAAGCCAGTCAGCCAAAGCTCCACGTTACTGCTGACACATGGTCCAGCAAGCATGGTCAGGAATGCTATATTTCATTCACAGCACACTGGGTAACTCTGCTTGCAACTCGGAATGATGCAGGACAGGGCTCAGAGCTGCAGCTTGTTTTGCCACCACTTCTCCATACAGCTGGTGGTGATATTGCGAGATTTGTCAGCTCCACCCACTCCTCCTCCTCCATGCCCTCCTCTATTGAATTTTCCTATGAACCACCAGTACCCCCTAAGTTTTCAAGGGGCTATTCAATCAGCCAGGCTAAAACATGCCATGCAGTGCTTCAGCTGGTCTGTCTAGCCTCCCTGGCGGTATTCCCGAGTCTGGCTCGGGGTGGATTTTTCATACCAAAAGCGGTATCCCCGAGCCAGACTCGGGCTTGCATCGCAGGATGCAGGAAGAGTTTACTTACTTTGTCCCCTGGTTCCTGCGATGTCTCCCCGCTGTGATCGGCGAGCCGCTGTGTCTCGCTCGATTCACAGTGCCGAGCTCCGTTCCCTGCGAGCGTTGCGACGCACGGGGACGGAGTTCGGCGGTAGATTCAAAAGTGAAACACACAGTATAGATACAGTATACTGTAATCTTACAGATTACAGTACTGTATCAAATAATGACACATCCCCTTTGTCCCTAGTGGTCTGCCCAGTGTCCTGCATGCAGTTTTATATATATAAAACTGTTCTTTCTGCCAGGAAACTGGAGATTGTCCATAGCAACCAAAACTGTCTCTTTACATCAAAAGTGGTTTTAGACCAGCTAGAAAAAAGCGATAATAAATTATAATCACTTGCAGAATTGAGCGATAGTGATTTGTGAGGAGATCCGTCATCAAACACTAAAAGTAACAAAAGCTACAATTCTGCAACTGAGCAAATTTCAGTGTTTTTGATTTGATTACATTATTATATAATTTTTATTATTATTATATTATTATTTGTTATAATTATTTATAGTTATTTATTATATTATAATTTTTTATTTCGTTTTTCAAACTTTATTATACCCGGATTGTCTACTAGACTCTTGTTTGGACAGATTTAAGTGAACTATTCCTAAGAATTACAGGCCTACAATATAAAACGCCAAATTTCTGTGCAAAATAATGGTACCGCTTTCAGCACCTAAAATCTGAAATAATCATACCGCCAGGGAGGTTAAGGGACAGGAGCCACACCGGAGCAAAGATTCTTTCAGCTCTGCAGGGGAAAACCCAGAGGTGGTTCATGCCACGTCAGTGGGAGCTAGGCATGGTGGTGTGCAATAATGGCACAAACCTCCTGTCCGCCCTTAGACAGGTAAGTAGACACATGTGCCATGCCTTGCACATGTCTTCAATTTGGTTGTGCAGCGTTTCTTAAACAGGTACCCAGGTTTGGAAGGTCTTCTAAGGCAGGCCAGAAGAGTCTGTAGTCATTTCAGAGGGGAGCTCAACTTTTTTTCCTTATGCCAATGGCTGCTTATAAAGAATGCATGCACTGTACTGTCTCTGTTAGAGGAGGCGACAAGTATGTTGAGCCATGACATGCATCAGTGACACTATTCCTCTTGTGTTCCTGCTGGAGCACACTCTGCGTGGCATTATGGACAGGGCACGTGAGGCAGAGCAGTGAGAGAAAGAGGACTTCCTTTCCTCTCAAGGCCTGCTTTATGCAGACACCATTCTTGCAATGCCACAGAACAGCCAAGAGGAGAGGGAGGAGGAGGAAGAGGATTTTGGCAGTTTTGAGGGCATTGAAGCAGAGGAAGACATACGTCAAAACTTAAAGCGGGGGTTCACCCACACCGCCAAAAAAAAAAAAATATTAAAAGCCAGCAGCTACAAATACTGCAGCTGCTGACTTTTAATACATTGCCACTTACCTGTCCCGGGGTCCAGCGATGTCGGCAGGGGACGCCGAGAACCCGCTCGGTTCTCGGCAGCTGCCGCCACCATCCTAGGTGAGGGAATCAGGAAGTGAAGTGTTGCAGCTTCACTTCCCGGTTCCCTACTGCGCGACTCGCGCTGCGCGTCCCTAGTGGTCTCCGCTCTCTGCTGGAAGCTGTGTGTTCCCAGCAGACAGCGCGGTCGGGACGGGAAGAGGCATAGACCCATGGGAGTCTATGCCGGAAGTGGGTGCAAATACCTGTCTTTGACAGGTATCTGCACCCCCCTCCCCCCTGAAAGGTGCCAAATGTGACACCGGAGGGGGGGAGGGTTCCGAAAAGCGGAAGTTCCATTTTTGTGTGGAACTCCGCTTTAAGAGATGGTTTTCCGTCACCAGAACCCTTGGGAGTAGTATGTGGCTGGGAGGAGGCAGTTCCAGATACTGTAATTCTCAGTGACCCCGAAGACTTGTGGTGCATAGGCTCCCTCATTTTTCAAAGCCTGCGAAAGGACCCGGGAATTTGTGGCATCAAGGAGAAGGATCACTATTGGTTGGCAACCCTTCTTGACCAACATTACAAGGGGAAAGTCACAGAACTTATCTCGTCCTCACAGAGGAAGCAGAGGATGAAATACCTTGGGGACACCTTAAAGAGGAGTTTATGTAATACATTTACAGACTCTGCTAGGTTACAGTCTCATGGAAAGGCTAGTTTTGAGGCTTCTGTTGGTCAAGAGAGGTTCGGTGGAGAAGGGAGTCGCCTCAGTGATGGATTTCAAAATCTTTTTAGTGCTCGGCACCCAGGGCTGTCAGCTTCCACATCCTATCAGCAGTGTCTGCATCATATGGTGAGAGATTATCTAGGGGCGAAAACAGACACGGAGAGCTTTCCAAGTGATTATCCACTAGGTAACTGGGTCATGAGAATAGACCACTGACCAGAACTTGCCCAGTATGCAAATGAGCTGCTGGGCTGACCTGCATCCAGCGTGCTTTCCGAATGGACATTCAGTGCTGCCAGAGGTTTTGTGACAGATAAAAGAGCACCGTATAAAAGAAAGGTGTAGAAATTGCGCCAACTCCTAAATGTGAATAAAGCAGCCGACACAGCAATATGACCGTTGCAAATGAAAATTAAAAGTAGAAAAGTGTGGCGCTAGTGGATGGTGAAACTCCTGTTGCTAAACAGGTAAAAATAATTTTTTTAGGAGGAGTGAAAACACTTTCAGTGTAAATTTCTGAAGTGAGAAGTAGTTATTTTGTAAAGCATCCAAAAAAATAATAATAAGAATAAAAGTGAGAACTTGTATGTGTGGAGAAGTAGGATACTCAGTGATAACCTATAGGTTGAATAGGAGACAGTCATGCATATGAAACCATATTCCAAAGGAAAACAAAACAAGTAAATATCAATGCAAGATATCTCGATAAGCTGAGTATGTTGTTTAACGAAACCAATATTCAATAGAAATGGGAAGAGAGGAAGGACATCGAAATCCCTGAGGGAGGGCAAACATAAATGGAAACTCAAAAGTCTCTCAAATGACAAGATGGGACAGTCCCATTCAGTCCCACAAACAACAGGATGCCAACCGTCTTCTTGAGAGGAAGTTAAAGGTTGTTAAGAGGGGTCCTGATAAATACGCTGAATCTTGACTCATGTGGATGATTCCAACCAGGAGAAAGAAAAAGCAAAAGGATGCCCTTACCAGATCAGGTGGACTCACAGGCCGTGGCGGTGAGTCAAACGAGCGTATACCGTCAGACGGTGTGAGGTGAAGATTTGTGGGAAGACTTGTGGAACATCTTGTCAGCAGTCCTCAACTGAAGAACCAACTTGGAGCCCGAGGTCCCCAGGGTGCGGTTTCGATCGCCGAATGACCGTTTCCTCAGAGGTCCATCATATGTGCAAATAAGCAAGAAAGAGAAGAAAACCTCCACATAGTGTAAATCCTTAATTTGCAAAAAAGCATAAGAGCACTTTATTTGAGGAGTGTACTCCAAAAAGAATTTTTACAAACGGGGGGCAGTAAAAACTCGGCTCAATATAAAAACCGGCATAAAAAGGTATAAAAACAGCGCAGTGGGTAGTGGTGGGGTATAATCATAAGGATCCAACGCGTTTCGCCTCCAAAGGCTACCCCAGCAGAAGCCTTTGGAGGCGAAATGCGTCGGGTCCTTTTTTTGGATGCTTTACAAAATAACTACTTCTCACTTCACAAATTTACACTGAAAGTGTTTTCACTCCTCCTAAAAAAATTATTTTTACCTGTTTAGCAACAGGAGTTTCACCATCCACTAGCGCCACACTTTTCTACTTTAGATAAAAGAGCACGTCTGTCCACAGAATGCTTGCAGGGAAAATGTCATTTTATTGGCTTTATAAATGCCATTTTTGCTGCAGCAGGTTCTATACACAGTACAGATGCACTACTTTACAGGCAGACTAAGGGGACCCCCAGGCACTATATTTAAATAAATGTTTTATTATTTCACTTTAAGCATTAGTAAATCACTGCTTATTTAAAAATGATGTTTTTTACAAACTTTTTTTTTCATTTATACATGTCCCCCAGGGCAGTACCCAGACCCCCATACCCTTTGTATGCCCAATAACTTCTAAGCCTTCAAAATGGGCACGTTTGATTTTTCCAGTTCAGATCCCATGGACTTCAATGGGGTTCATTATTTAGCTCCAAATTTTGTGATTTAGAAGGTTCTGGCACGAACCGAACAGGGGGTCTTTCAGCCCATCTCTCATGGTAACTATGGGGTTGATTCGCTAAAACTGGAGAGTGCATAATCTGGTGCAGCTCTGCACTGACACCAGTCAGCTTCTAGGTTTTTTGTCAAAGCTTAAGGTGGATGTAAACCCACATATATACCCAATGAAATGAATAGCCTCAGATGATACACAGAGATAAAACATATCTCCCTACATAAGTTTTACATGTATATCTGCTGTCCTCGGCTTTCTACATTCTTTAGAAAATGCACATTGTGTTACAAATCCTTCTTCCTGCTTCAGCAGTGGGTGTGATGTCTGGAAATACACTGTGTGAGAGCTGATTGGGGAAAGGCACACACCCCCCTCACCATAGGCAGAGGAATAAAAAAACTTGCATAGCTGCAGTCTGAATGGGCAAGCTCTCTGCTTATCTATCTCTAAGTTCTCTTCCCGACAAATTTCCAGCTGCTTTTATCTCCTGTGTCAGAGAGCTTGTCAGAAGTTATCATGCTGATAACAGAGTAATGGAGCAGCAGAAAGACACAGGACTTAGAGCTTTGGAGAGAGATAAGTAAACACTACAGATATACGTGCCCACGTCAGATTTCATGAATGGGGTTTACAACCACTTTAATTGAACAAACTGAAGTTAGAAGCTGATTGGCTACTATGCACAGCTGCACCAGATTTAGCACTCTCTAGTTTTAGTAAATCAACCCCTGTATATTGTTTTTTTTTATTAGACCAGACGAGGGGGCGTGACCAGATGGAGGAAGGAGTAAGCGAGTGAGTGTGTGTATGGTGTCTCTCCTCCACTCCGTCTTTGCACCAACAGGGCTGTTTTGTGTGGTGAGCTGGCCGTACCTGGTGTTCTAAAGACTGCTGAGAGGCCGGTGCGGAGGTCTGCCTGTCTCCTCTTGGACGCTTGTCTCTTCCTTGATGCTGGGGCTGCATCTGGATTCGAAGCCGCTTGGGGTCTCTCCCGGCTGGAGGATGTGCTGCAGTCACTCCAGAGCCTTTGCCGAGTAGAGAGTGGAGCTGCCCGAGCCTCCGCCGTAATTCCGCAAGACCGTGCGGGACTTGCTATGATGTCACTGGACTGATCAGCTGTTCGGAGGACACGGATGTTATGGCGAGAGAGGTGAGAGAGGTATAAGTGGTGAGTGTGCTGTGGGGGGAGCGGGAACCCCCCCTGGAGATTCAAACCCCCCTCTGTACTAATAGCCCACACAATAACCTGCATCAACAGCCTATAAAATTTTTTGGCCAATTTAATCACTGAATTGCTGCTGAAGCCTTGTGACATATCTAAAAAACGTCCAGCTGATAAGCAGCCACCTCAGGAAGGGATACAAATGACACGTTCCACAAAAGAGAAGGAGAAGGGGAACCATGCGGCAGCGGCAGCAGCAGTTGCCACAACTAAATTGGAACGTTTTGCCCATACAGTTTCCTCCGTCGCTCGCTAAGGGGTGTCAGCAGCAGACAATGTCGCAAGCCAAAACTCAGGTGGGTCCTGCACTAGATAGAAGGAGTCAAAGGCATGGCCAGACATCTTCAAACCCTACCACTCCATCCAGCAATAAAACCACGAGTACCAAGGGGACAGGGGGTGGAAAAACAGGACCAGTATCAACAAAATCTGCAGCAGCTGGGGCAGCCAGTGTGAGCATTACCATTTTTGAGGGCGAGGAGCCGACATTGAGGGATGTTCTCTATGCTATTACCAGAGAGAAGCGAGTGTCCCAATCCCATAGCTTTCCCATAGCTTTCCTTTAGAGGTGGTTTAGGGAAACTTTTGGGGCCACTACTTTTACAGCACTATTTGCGATTGAAAGAGCCCACAGAGTTCCCCTCATGGCCCGTCAGTCGAGCGAATTTACTAGACCACTACTCCTGAAACTTGTTAAATACAATGACAAGGTGATCCTACTACGCAAGTCCAGAGAGATGGGGGTCATTATGTACAATGGGGTTAGGGTCTCGCTGTACCCAGACTTCTCACCAGAGCTCCAGAAGCGCACGGCGGAATTTATACCTATTAAGCGAACGTTGCAGAAATATAAGCTAGCTTTGCTATACCCAGCTCATTTGCGGGTGACAGCACTGGGTGGGACTTTGTTCTTTAGCTCACCGCCTGAAGTAGAGCAGTGGCTGGAAGAAAATAGGAAGAACCTGTAGAGGACATTGAGCATGGAACTATGTATTTATTTATTTATTTTGCGGGGGGAGGGGGGTGATCTGGTTGAGGTTGTCAAGCCTTGTCGGGTTTGTAGGCCCCTCTCTCTCCCTCCCTCCCTTTTGTTTTTTCTTTTTTTTTCTTCTCCATTATTTCTCTTTTTAAAACATTCATTGCACTATTTTTACTCATCATGTAACATCACTATTATACAATGGAAATTAGTTTGATTGTTTGGTTTGGAGGGAGTAGAGGAGGGGAGACACTTTTTTGGGTGTATGTTTGCAAGTAGGGGAGTAAGAGAGTGTAAGGGGCTCCCATGGTTAAGCTTTATATTAAAGTCACGGGGTCAGAATATGTGGAGGACAAGATGGGAGTGGTATGACAAGGTCACAGGTGAAGCCCTTAGCCGAGAGCAGACGTAACCGGAAGTCAGTAAGGAGGCGCCTCAGACGCCGCTCCAGAGTTTTTATGCTGATTTACAAAATTGTTTTAAATGTAAGAGACCACCCTAATCACTTAATAAATAGTACTTTGTTTAAATTACTACACCATTGGAGGCCTCTCTCTCTCCCTTCCCTGTCTATTCCACCGGATTGGTGGAGCCCAGGTGTGCAATCCCCCCCCTCCCCCCCTCCTCTCTATTTCAATAGGTATTTGTATACCAGGAGGACAATCCAACCACTAGAGAAACCCCACCTGGATTACCGATGAGCTACACAATACATGATCCTCCAAAGCAGACACTTAACGCTCATATTTGCTTCTTTTAAGGTGAGAGGTTAGAGAGCCCGGGTTTATCGGAGCCCCCCATTAAAAGATCATCACCTGTATCTTCCCATATATTTGATCCCAGCCACAGTTACACAATATTATGAACTTTTTATTTAAGAAGAGAATATTATGAACTTTTTTTTTTTTTTATTTATGAAGAGAATTTTTTCACTAGCACACTTGGACCATTTTGTTGAATACTGTTTGTGCTTATTCACAGTTGATGTTTACGTTTCTACAGCCATTATAGCTGCACCTATAAGGTCACAGTAATGTCAGTATTTATGTGATAGATTTGAAGCGCAAAGTCCTTTTACTGTCTTAATTCCGGAGAAGTGGTGTCTAGTCTAAAGGAATATGTACAAATTAACACAGGTTCGGCATTGCTGGATGTGGTTTGGGACTCCTTGAAGGCCTATCTCAGAGGCCTCCTGATCCAACAGGTGGCAAGAACTAAGGGGAAATCCAGAGAGTGGGAAGGGGATATTAGGAAAGAGGTGACACTGGCTGAGAAACGTTATGTCGAAGATCCAACCTTAGATAGGCAGAGGGAATGGTTAGATAAACAACAAGTGCACAAAATAATAGGTAGATAATAGGCGTATATTTCAGAGGCAGTGCCATTTTGGGGAGGGGGAAAGGGTTGGCCATATGCTGTCCCTCCTGATTAAATCTAATACTCCCCCCTCTTCCGTCTCGGCAATTAGGACTCCAAGCGGGGACATCACCACCGACGGGATAGAGATAATGCAGGTATTTAGTAACTATTATAAGTCTTTGTATAAATCTAATAGAAGCGAAGGGAATGAAATAACGGATGCTTTTTTTTAGGGAATATCAATCCCGTCCTTGTCAGAGCAGGATAGAATAGATTTGGAGGCACCAGTGACTTTGGAGGAATTAAAATGGGCAGTGGCTGGAATGTCCAGCCAAAAATCACCGGGCCCAGATGGGCTCCTGGTGGACATTTATAAAAGATATGGAGAGGTACTTCTCCCAGAATTGCTGGAAACATTAAGATGGGCACTAGCTAATGGGAGACTTCCTACTCCAATATCAGGAGCCACTATTATTGTAATACACAAGGAAGGGAAAGACCACCTGGATGTCTCCTCCTATCGCCCAATTTCATTACTATGCACTGACGTAAAAATCTTGGCGAAAGTTTTAGCAGTTTTAAATTGATGCGTTCCACGGTTGACACATCCGGATCAGTCGGGTTTCATTCCCAATAGATCAACAAGCTTTAACATTAGAAGAGTCTTCTTGTCAGGAAATGTTCCATCCGCTGGTAATACCTGTTATTTGGCATGCAGTACTGAGGTCCACCAGTAGGTGTCTCCTGGCAGTTTGGAACTGTCAGGAGAGCTTTTCCCTGTTGATAGTATATCATCTTTGGGCCGCAGTACTGGCGTCCACCAGCGGATGGATCCTGGCAGTATGGAGCAGACAGTGCCTCCTGCAATCAGGTGTCACTTGAGGCCAATCACAAGCCTATAAATACCCGGCAAACATTCACATGTTTGCCTTGACTTCGTCATTGCCTCCTGACCTGCTAGCTATCTGATCCTGTGCCCTGAACCTGAACCTGAACCTGAACCTGAGCTCTGATCCTGTCCCCTGGTCCTGTCTCCCTGTCTGGGACCCTATCCTGTCCCACCTGTTACCCTGCATCCCTGCCTGCAGCCTGACCCATCCATCCTCTGCATCCTACGTTTATGTCTCTGGAACATCCCCTGCTGATCTGCTGTGTATGACCCTGGCCTGGCTATTGTTTATGAACCTGGTATTTCCCATTTATTGCACTTATCTGTCTGTTGTTATTTGTGGGTCTCTGTCTGGGGTTGGTTATTACACTGTGTCATATTGGAGTTGGTTATATGATATTACTCACTTTCTTTAATAAATTAATATATTTTCATTTATATACGTTTTGGTGTCCTCTGTCGCAGATCACACGGTTCTGGTCACACCTGCTCATGACAGTAAGTCAAGGCCATCCCTGACCAGAAGTGGCTGCACAGGGGAACCATTTTGATTCAGTTGGTTGCAAACAATGCCGATGAGGTTATTTATTTTTCTCTGCTGGCATCTGAAAGTGGTGATTATTGCCGCCAGGCTTTGAAAGGATGGTCTAGTGACCAGTTGTTTGCCACAATACGTTTGGCTCTCTCCCTGGTCGATCAGGGTTGTGTATTGTTTGGGGAGGTACAGCCTTTGATCAAACTATGTACGGAGCTGGCCCTGCCCTGTATTCCTGAGGGCCGTGATGATTTCACTCCTCCTTTTGATATGATTTAGGTTGTATCACTAGTTTGGCTTTTTGAAGATGATCCAGACGATTTTTGTGAGCACTATTCAGCCTGTTCCTCACAGGTGATTGCTGAGTGCATTGTGTCTGCTCAGTCTTTTGTTAGACAGGGAGGTTTAAAAGCACAGTTTGTACAACCTATACTTTCAGCATGGTCTGACATGATGCAAGCAGCTCCAGTCAAACAAACCACCTCTGCCACCAAACACCAACCTACCCAAATGTATGTTTCCCCATCACCCATGTCAACCGCAGTTGCAGCTCAGTATACACTGCTGCCAAACAAATACTCATATCCAGTCTCTGCTCCCTGTACCTATCCTGCATTCAACCCACCTGTCTCTTCCCTGCTGCCTGCAAACCCACACGAATATCCTCCAGCCACTGTTACCTCTTCTCTGCCATATCCCAATCCTCCTCTCCAGTCTGCTGCACCCCTCACCTACAGATCTTCAGTAGTTAAGCCCAAGAAGAAACGGAAGTTCTTCCCCACTCACACAATCCTGCCAGTAACCCAACCTGCTCCCAATTTCCAGTCTGACGTTCCAGCTTTCCAGTCTGATGTTCCAGCTTTGCAGCCTGATGTTCCAGCTTTGCAGTCTGATGTTCCAGCCTTGCAGTCTGATGTTCCAGCTTTGCAGTCTGATGTTCCAGCTTTGCAGTCTGATGTTCCAGCCTTGCAGTCTGATGTTCCAGCCTTGCAGTCTGATGTTCCAGCTTTGCAGTCTGATGTTCCAGCTTTCCAGCCTGATGTCCGGGAGTCTGCCCTCCAGCCTGATGTCCGGGAGTCTGCCCTCCAGCCTGATGTCCGGGAGTCTGCCCTCCAGCCTGATGTCCGGGAGTCTGCCCTCCAGCCTGATGTCCGGGAGTCTGCCCTTCAGCCTGATGTCCGGGAGTCTGCCCTCCAGCCTGATGTCCGGGAGTCTGCCCTCCAGCCTGATGTCCGGGAGTCTGCCCTCCAGCCTGATGTCCGGGAGTCTGCCCTCCAGCCTGATGTCCGGGAGTCTGCCCTCCAGCCTGATGTCCGGGAGTCTGCCCTCCAGCCTGATGTCCGGGAGTCTGCCCTCCAGCCTGATGTCCGGGAGTCTGCCCTCCAGCCTGATGTCCGGGAGTCTGCCCTCCAGCCTGATGTCCGGGAGTCTGCCCTCCAGCCTGATGTCCGGGAGTCTGCCCTCCAGCCTGATGTCCGGGAGTCTGCCCTCCAGCCTGATGTCCGGGAGTCTGCCCTCCAGCCTGGTGTCCGGGTGTCTGCCCTCCAGCCTGGTGTCCGGGTGTCTGCCCTCCAGCCTGGTGTCCGGGTGTCTGCCCTCCAGCCTGGTGTCCGGGTGTCTGCCCTCCAGCCTGGTGTCCGGGTGTCTGCCCTCCAGCCTGGTGTCCGGGTGTCTGCCCTCCAGCCTGGTGTCCGGGTGTCTGCCCTCCAGCCTGGTGTCCGGGTGTCTGCCCTCCAGCCTGGTGTCCGGGTGTCTGCCCCCCTCCAGCCTGATGTGTCCATGCCTGCCGCCCTCCAGTCTGATGTGTCCATGCCTGCCGCCCTCCAGCCTGGTGTGTCCATGCCTGCCGCCCTCCAGCCTGATGTGTCCATGCCTGCCGCCCTCCAGCCTGATGTGCCCATGCCTGCTGCGCCACCTGTTGTTCTGCCTGATGCCATACACTATGGAGAAATACAACCAATTGGAGCGTCCGGAGGCCGCTCTTTTGAGGGGGGGTACTGTCAGGAAATGTTCCATCCGCTGGTAATACCTGTTATTTGGCATGCAGTACTGTGGTCCACCAGTAGGTGTCTCCTGGCAGTTTGGAACTGTCAGGAGAGCTTTTCCCTGTTGATAGTATATCATCTTTGGGCCGCAGTACTGGCGTCCACCAGCGGATGGATCCTGGCAGTATGGAGCAGACAGTGCCTCCTGCAATCAGGTGTCACTTGAGGCCAATCACAAGCCTATAAATACCCGGCAAACATTCACATGTTTGCCTTGACTTCGTCATTGCCTCCTGACCTGCTAGCTATCTGATCCTGTGCCCTGAACCTGAGCCTGTGCCCTGATCCTGTCCCCTGGTCCTGTCTCCCTGTCTGGGACCCTATCCTGTCCCACCTGTTACCCTGCATCCCTGCCTGCAGCCTGACCCATCCATCCTCTCCCTGTCCTGTGTTCCATGCCCCATCTGCTGATCTCCCTGTGTATGACCTTGGCCTGGCTTACGTTTATGTCTCTGGAACATCCCCTGCTGATCTGCTGTGTATGACCCTGGCCTGGCTATTGTTTATGAACCTGGTATTTCCCATTTATTGCACTTATCTGTCTGTTATTTGTGGGTCTCTGTCTGGGGTTGGTTATTACACTGTGTCATAATGGAGTTGGTTATATGATATTACTCACTTTCTTTAATAAATTAATATATTTTCATTTATATACGTTTTGGTGTCCTCTGTCGCAGATCACAAGGTTCTGGTCACACCTGCTCATAACACTTCTTAAACATACAGATTCCCACTGACAACTTAGGCCCCAGGGCCATTTTGGCCTTGGATGCCGCCAAGGCCTTTGAATGGGACTACCTATGGAAGGTGCTAATCCGATTTGGGTTTGGCCCCTCCTTTAATAGTTGGGTGAAGCTACTATATAATGAACTAAGAGCAAAAATTAAAATTAACAATGAATACTTGGAAGTGTTCCAGTTGGAGAGAGGGATGAGACAGGGCTGCCCCCTGTCTCCCCTATTGTTTGCCCTTGCAATGGAACCCCTAGCAATCATGACTAGATCAAGGGCAGACATACAGAGGTTCCAGCACCAGCTAGAAGAGGACAGGATAGCACTGTTCGCAGATGACGTCCTGTTCTTTCTTGGGGACGTTGAAGCTTCGCTAAACCCAGTGATACAAATGGTGGGAGACTTCGGGCGCCTTAGTGGTCTGGTCATCAACTGGGATAAGTCTGCCTTGTTACCGATCGACCTACTTGATGACTAGATACCACCGGGAATTTCCCACCTGAAAGTAGTGACCAAGTTGAAATACCTGGGTGTTTGGATTACGCGTAATATAAACCAGTATGCCAATAATAACTTAGCCCCATTGTTATTGAAACTAAAACAAAAGGGAGACGTCTGGTGCTGTCTCCCTCTATCTGTTGCAGGGCGCTGTAATCTAATAAAGATGATATGGCTACCACAGATATTGTATACGCTTCACAATTCTCCGACCTGGATAGGTCAAAAGTGGTTTTAGAAAACAGGATCCCTCCTTAGGGAATTAATTTGGAAAAAGGGCCAAGCTAGGATTAGCCTGCAAACGTTGCAATTACCGATTAAAGATGGTGGTATGGAGATTCCACACCCGAGACTATATTTTTTGTCATCCCAGCTGCAACACCTATACTGCCCGGTACCACTGAAGTAGTGTTGAGATGTTTGTTCCAAGCGAGAAAATTAATTGCCCAGAAATGGCAGGCTCAGACCCCCCCCGACGTTGGAGAGTTGGATTGAAACTATCAATTCCATGGTTTAGAGTGAGAGAGTGCTGTATATTAGACAGGACAATCTCAGAAAGTTTGAGACAATGTGGAGACCTTAGCTGCCGTTTCTTTTTTCTCTCTTTTCTCTCTATCATATGGTCTCTTCCTTATATCTTCCATCTGCCAATGGTGAGTGCCCCTAATGGACGCACTGCCACTGCTTTTAGGAAAGATTAGGTAAATAAGCTGGAGTGCAGACACTCAAAGAGTGTTTAGACATGCAAACGTGGCCGTTGCCAAGGGCAAAGGTGTACAAAGAACAGCAAGGATCATAAAGGATTACTGGAAAAACTGGAGACAGGGATTATGGAGGGTTAGTTAAAAGAAATTAAGTAAGCAGGCTGATGTGCCAGGAAGCAAAGGTTATAAACACAAATTACACATTGAGAACAGATCAAGCTCTACAGGGATTCAGCAGAATAGCAATTGTAGCAATAACTCTCGGCGAAGCTGCTGGTTTAAAGCGGCCTTGTTACCTTCACTCTCCTTCCCTCTGTTTCACCGGCACCGGGTCTAGGGTTCCGTTGAGTTTACCTCCGGAAGATACAAGCACCAACACTTGAGTACGTTTTCAATGCTTTATTGAACAATTAACGAAGGAAGTAGCAGGAAAGAGGCAGAAAGGAAACTGCAGGGAAAGCTCAAATACCTTTCTGTAGGATTCTTGACAAATGTCCTTTAGAGTTGAATATTACAGTAGAATGCGCTTCCCTCGTGGGACACACTCTTTGCTCGCCTGGATAGGCCTCTCTCACTTGCCTAGCAGCCAGTACGTAGCACGAACAAAAGTCTCTGCCACAGACTTGCTTGGGATGAACCCATACGATCCTCTGCCACAGGATGTATTGGTTTTTTGGTGAATGTCAGTCACAGTGCTTGAACCTTTAAGCCAAACCCGGCAACACTATGCTGTAAAGTCACTTTAGGATACGTCCTCCAACCGAGTCACCAGGCCCCTCTCCAGACCAACACTCTGCGTGATCTTTCCATGACGGGTCCCCCCTGGGATCTCCTCGGTTGTCCAGCTTCTTCACTCTGGATTGACAGTTTAGGACCATTCCTCGGCTGCTGTGGTAGGCCCCAGACAAGCTTCTGGGCCCACCCATGCGCCGCAGCGATGCGGGCCTCCGGAACGGAGGACCACGAGGTAGCACTCTAACGCATACCTGTCGGCCAGGAGGGCCAGCAGGTGGCTGTAAAACGACCCTAAAACATGGCGTCTGTCCCATAAATACCCTCTCCCAGAATCCCACTCGGAGGATCACATCCACCGAGTTGTCTCCAGGACAGAAGAGCATCCATACGCTTTGACACGTTGCCTTTCCAACACCAGCCAATAGTAACAACGACACCCACCGGCCCAGTATGGAAACACATGCAACATCAGCCAAGCTGGAACAGAGGCAAATCTAACTTCCCCTAACGAGCAATTTAATAAATTTACCTATCAGATGGTAGATCGCAAATCTACCAGCGCTACACAAAACAAAAAGAAAAGGTAACACATATATATATATATATATATATATATATATATACACACACATATACACACAGTGTACTGTATATACAGTATATTTTATATAAAACCCAAGGTAGCATGATAGAAAGTGCAAAAGGTTGTGTGATCCAAGATGACAAGGTAGCAAGACAGAGGCCAAAATAGCAAATTTAAGAAAAAGCACTTGATATAACAATGATCCAGCACTGGGCAAATGGGAATGCACTTAAATACCCACAGGATTATTACTAATTATGAATGTGTGCTCAGTAGAAAGGAGACATCGGTCACGGTAGAAGGTTGGACACAGGGCAAAGTAGTGTGGTGGAGACAGTGGGTAGAACAAGGCAGATAAATACAGCTGGTAAAGGGAAACCAGGCATGTATGTAAAAAGCATAGCACGGCCAATTGGAAAAATACATTGCAAGCCAGAAGACGCAGTCTGACCCTGACATGTGGTTTTTGCTGAAGGAAAGGGTCAGTTCTCAGGCAGAGCAGTTGATTAACTAACTCTGACTCAGCATCAGTCCCCCAAGCCTCTTTAGAGGAGCCCATGTGCCTAATAAACTCTTGTCTGCAGGATAGGTGAATATTTCATAGCTTTTACCATTCATGAGTTTAAAGAAGCAGGATTGACAGTACAGCTAAAAACTGTTATTTGAGCATAGGTCTGCTTTAATGTTGATCATTATGGTTTGTAATCCTGAGCCAATGTGATAATAGCTTTGGGCAAGGCTCAAGTGGATACACTTTACATAATAAAATTAATGTCCTATAAAGTGACGTGCCGTATGTTAATTAACAATCCCAGCATTAAGACAAATGACTAGCGGACACAGAAATTTCAGTTTTCTGTCACATTAGTTTGCAAATTAGTAATAGTACAGAGCACGGGTCATCCTGTTATTTCTAGCTACACGTTCATTTATTTTCTCTTTAATTAATTATTTATTTTAATTCATTGATTTAGCATACAGAGTGCAAGAGCTTTACAGCGTACTGAGTTCTTCTGTTAATTTTCACTAATGATCCAATTATTTGTGTCATCATATATATTGAATACTCTCAAAATTATGCATATTGATTTTTACTTCCACGAAAATAGATATGAAAGGTACAAGAATGATTTGTTGTTGGTGGGAAAGTGTTACTATTATGAATATAAATAAATGTACCTATTAAATGTAACTGTGGCCAGGGCCGTCTTTAAGGCAGGGCAAAAGGGGCAGCTGCCCAGGGCCCCATCATTGTTGTGGGGCCCAAAGCAGTTGTCTCACACTTGCCAACCATCCAAGTCAGTGGCCGCTGGTGCTCAAAATTTTGGGGGGGGCGCAAACAAACTGAAAAATTCTGATAAATACTTAAAAAAAACATCAATTGTAGCCACTGTGCCATCATATGCAGCCACTGTGCCTATCATATGCAGCCACTCTGCCCAGCAAATACAGCCACTCTGCCCATCATATGTAGCCACTGTGCCAAGCAAATACAGCCACTTTGCCCATCATATGCAGCCAGTGTGCATAGCAAATACAGCCACTGTACCCATCAAATACAGCCACTGTGCCATCAATTGCAGTCACTGTGCCATCAATTGCAGCCACTGTATCATCATCTGCAGTCACTGTGCCATCAATTGCAGCCACTGTGCCCATCATATGCAGCCACTGTGCCCAGCAAATACAGCCACTGTGCCCTTCAAATACAGCCACTGTGCCATCATATGCAGCCACTGTGCCCATCATATTCAGCCACTGTGCCCAGCAAATACAGCCACTGTGCCCATCAAATACAGCCACTGTGCCATCAATTGCAGCCACTGTGCCCATCATATGCAGCCACTGTGCCCAGCAAATGCAGCCACTGTGCACATCATATACAGCCACTGTGCCATCAAATAGAGCCACTGTGCCATCAAATACAGCCACTGTGCCATCAATTGCAGCCACTATGCCATCAAATACAGCCACTGTGCCATCAAATGCAACAGTGTGTTGTGTTGTGTAGTGGAGGTGTGCTGTGTAGTGGAGGTGTGCTGTGCAGTGTAGTTGTGCTGTGCAGTGTAGTGGAGGTGTGCTGTGCTGTACGATGTAGTGGTGGTGTGCTGTGCGGTGTAGTGGAGGTGTGGTGTGCTGTGTGGTGTAGTGGAGGTGTGCTGTGCAGTGAAGGTGTGCTGTCTCGTATAGTGGAGGTGTGCTGTGCAGTGTAGTGTGCAGCCACTGTGCCCATCATATGCAGCCACTGTGCCCAGCAAATACAGCCACTATGCCCATTAAATACAGCCACTGTGCCATCAATTGCAGCCACTGTGCCCATCATATTCAGCCACTGTGCCCAGCAAATACAGCCACTGTGCCCATCAAATACAGCCACTGTGCCATCAATTGCAGCCACTGTGCCCATCATATGCAGCCACTGTGCCCAGCAAATGCAGCCACTGTGCACATCATATACAGCCACTGTGCCATCAAATACAGCCACTGTGCCATCAAATACAGCCACTGTGCCATCAATTGCAGCCACTATGCCATCAAATACAGCCACTGTGCCATCAAATGCAACAGTGTGTTGTGTTGTGTAGTGGAGGTGTGCTGTGTAGTGGAGGTGTGCTGTGCAGTGTAGTTGTGCTGTGCAGTGTAGTGGAGGTGTGCTGTGCTGTACGATGTAGTGGTGGTGTGCTGTGCGGTGTAGTGGAGGTGTGGTGTGCTGTGTGGTGTAGTGGAGGTGTGCTGTAGTGGAGGTGTGCTGTGCAGTGAAGGTGTGCTGTCTCGTATAGTGGAGGTGTGCTGTGCAGTGTAGTGTGCAGCCACTGTGCCCATCATATGCAGCCACTGTGCCCAGCAAATACAGCCACTATGCCCATTAAATACAGCCACTGTGCCATCAATTGCAGCCACTGTGCCCATCATATGCAGCCACTGTGCCCAGCAAATGCAGCCACTGTGCCCATCAAATACAGCCACTGTGCCATCAAATGCAACAGTGTGTTGTGCTGTGTAGTGGAGGTGTGCTGCGCAGTGTAGTGGAGGTGTGCTGTGCAGTGTAGTTGTGCTGTGCAGTGTAGTGGAAATGTGCTGTGCTGTGCGGTGTAGTGTAGGTGTGCTGTGTGGTAGAGGTGTGCTGTGCTGTGTGGTGTAGTGGAGGTGTGCTGTGCAGTGAAGGTGTGCTGTGTGGTTTAGTGGAGGTGTGCTGTGTAGTGGAGGTGTGCTGTTCGGTGTAGTGGAGGTGTGCTGTTCGGTGTAGTGGAGGTGTGCTGTGCTGTGTAGTGGAGGTGTGCTGTGCAGTATAGTAGAGGTGTGCTGTGCTGTGTAGTGGAGGTGTGTTGTGCTGTGTAGTGGAGGTGTGCTGTGCAGTGTAGTGGAGGTGTGCTGTGCAGTGTAGTGGAGGTGTGCTGTGCAGTGCGGTGTAGTGGAGGTGTGCTGTGCTGTGCTGTGCTGTGTAGTGGAAGTGTGCTGTGTAGTGGAGGTGTGCTGTGTGGTGTAGTGGAGGTGTGCTGTGCAGTGAAGGTGTGCTTTGTGGTATAGTGGAGGTGTGCTGTGCAGTGTAGTGTGCAGCCACTGTGCCCATCATATGCAGCCACTGTGCCCAGCAAATACAGCCACTGTGCCATCAATTGCAGCCACTGTGTCCATCATATGCAGCCACTGTGCCCAGCAAATACAGCCGCTGTGCACATCATATACAGCCACTGTGCCATTAATTGCAGCCACTGTGCCCATCAAATACAGCCACTGTGCCATCAAATGCAACAGTGTGTTGTGCTGTGTAGTGGAGGTGTGCTGTGCAGTGTAGTGGAGGTGTGCTGTGCAGTGTAGTTGTGCTGTGCAGTGTAGTGGAGATGTGTTGTGCGGTGTAGTGGAGGTGTGCTGTGTAGTGAAGGTGTGCTGTGCTGTGTGGTGTAGTGGAGGTGTGCTGTGCTGTGTAGTGGAGGTGTGCTGTGCAGTGTAGTAGAGATGTGCTGTGCAGTGTAGTGGAGGTGTGTTGTGCTGTGTAGTGGAGGTGTGCTGTGCTGTGTGGTGTAGTGGAGGTGTGTTGTGTAGTGGAGGTGTGCTGTTCTGTGTGGTGTAGTGGAGGTGTGCTGTTTAGTGGAGGTGTGCTGTTCTGTGTTGTGTAGTGGAGGTGTGCTGTGCAGTGGAGGTGTGCTGTTCTGTGTTGTGTAGTGGAGGTGTGCTGTGCAGTGGAGGTGTGCTGTGTGGTGTAGTGGAGGTGTGCTGTGTGGTGTAATGGAGGTGTTCTGTGCAGTGTAGTGGAGGTGTGCTGTGTGGTGTAGTGGAGGTGTGCAGTGTAGTGGAGGTGTGCTGTGCATTGTAGTGGAGGTGTAGTATAGTGGAGGTGTGGTGTAGTGGAGGTGTGCTGTGTGGTGTAGTGGAGGTGTGCAGTGTAGTGTAGGTGTGCTGTGCTGTGTAGTGGAGGTGTGCTGTACTGTGTAGTCTAGGTGTGCTGTGCAGTGTAGTGGAGGTGTGCTGTGCAGTGTAGTGGAGTTGTGCTGTGCGGTGTATTGGAGGTGTGCTGTGCTGTGTGGTGTAGTGGAGGTGTGCTGTGTAGTGGAGGTGTGCTGTGTGGTGTAGTGGAGGTGTGCTGTGCTGTGAAAAAACACAAGGGGGGGAGGCGCCTCTAAGTGCAGTATGTAAGCCAAATTTATTAAAAACACTGTGCAAAAAACTCACATTTTAGAAGGATAAAATACAGCATGTAGTGTAGTTAAAATCCAAGAGGAGGGGAGTCCATCAGATCGATCATAGGTATCGCTGCTTCCTGCTGTGCGTGGGGCTATGCTCAACACCGCTTGAGCCGGCCGCGGTGATGAGGTACTCCACGGTAGCCGCGCTCCTTCATCAGAGCTTTGATGAAGGAGCGCGGCTACCGTGACATCGTAGCCCATACACTCATGAAACGCGTCGCATTCCAGTGACGTCACAGCTCCGCACCTGCTTTCCACCAGCGTTCCAGACCTCGCTTTGGAGTACCTCATCACCGCGGCTGGCTCAAGCGGTGTTCAGCATAGCCCCACGCACAGCAGGAAGCAGCGATACCTGTGATGGATCTAATGGACTCCCCTCCTCTTGGATTTTAACTACACTATATGCTGTATTTTATCCTACTAAAATGTGAGTTTTTTGCACAGTGTTTTTAATAAATTTGGCTTACATACTGCACTTAGAGGCGCCTCCCCCCCTTGTGTTTTTTCTGCAGATTTTTGAAGCTTGGTTTCAGCTCTTCCTGGAAGGCAGCCATCTGTGTGGATTTTCCAATATGAGTTTGCTTCTGTTCATATAGACTTTTCATGGACTATATTAGCTATAATTACTTTTTGTCACCAACATGATGGTAATATAGGGATTTCCGGTTTTTTGCGCCTTTTACTTGCTTACTGTGCAGTGAAGGTGTGCTGTGTGGTGTAGTGGAGGTGTGCTGTGCGGTGTAGTGGAGGATGTTCTGTGCAGTGTAGTGGAGGTGTGCTGTACTGTTTAGTAGAGGTGTGCTGTGTTGTGTAGTAGAGGTGTGCTGTGCAGTGTAGTGGAGGTGTGCTGTGCAGTGTAGTGGAGGTGTGCTGTGTAGTGGAGGTGTGCTGTGCGGTGTAGTGGAGGGTGTGCTGTGCAGTGTAGTGGAGGTGTGCTGTGCAGTGTAGTGGAGGTGTGCTGTGCTGTGTAGTGGAGGTGTGCTGTGCTGTGTGGTGTAGTGGAGGTATGCTGTGCAGTGGAGGTCTTCTGTGTGGTGTAGTGGAGGTGTGCTGTGCGGTGTAGTGGAGGTGTGCTGTGCAGTGCAGTGGAGGTGTGCTGTGTGGTGTAGTGGAGGTGTGCTGTGTGGTGTAGTGGAGGTGTGCTGTGTGGTTTAGTGGAGGTGTGCTGTGCGGTGTGGTGGAGATGTGCAGTGTAGTGGAGGTGTGCTGTGCAGTGTAATGGAGGTGTGCTGTGCAGTGTAGTGGAGGTGTGCTGTGCTGTGTAGTGGAGGTGTGCTGTGCTGTGTAGTGGAGGTGTGCTGTGCTGTGTAGTGAAAGTGTGCTGTGCTGTGTGGTGTAGTGGAGGTATGCTGTGCAGTGGAGGTCTTCTGTGTGGTGTAGTGGAGGTGTGCTGTGCGGTGTAGTGGAGGTGTGCTGTGCAGTGCAGTGGAGGTGTGCTGTGTGGTGTAGTGGAGGTGTGCTGTGTGGTGTAGTGGAGGTGTGCTGTGTGGTGTAGTGAAGGTGTGCTGTGCGGTGTGGTGGAGATGTGCAGTGTAGTGGAGGTGTGCTGTGCAGTGTAGTGGAGGTGTGCTGTGCGGTGTAGTGGAGGTGTGCTGTACTGTGCGGTGTAGTGGAGGTGTGCTGTGCGGTGTAGTGGAGGTGTGCTGTACTGTGTAGTGGAGGTGTGCTGTGCGTTGTAGTGGAGGTGTGCTGTGCGGTATAGTGGAGGTGTGCAGTGTAGTGGAGGTGTGCTGTGCGGTGTAGCGGAGGTGTGCTGTGCGGTGTAGTGGAGGTGTGCTGTACTGTGCGGTGTAGTGGAGGTGTGCTGTGCGGTGTAGTGGAGGTGTGCAGTGTAGTGGAGGTGTGCTGTGCAGTGTAGTGGAGGTGTGCTGTGCAGTGAAAGTGTGTTGTGCGTTGTAGTGGAGGTGTGCTGTGCTGTGTGGTGTAGTGGAGGTGTGCTGTGTAGTGGAGGTGTGCTGTGCTGTGTGGTGTAGTGGAGGTGTGCTGTGCAGTGGAGGTCTTCTGTGTGGTGTGGTGTAGTGGAGGTGTGCTGTGCGGTGTAGTGGAGGTGTGCGGTGTAGTGGAGGTGTGCGGTGTAGTGGAGGTGTGCGAGGCGGTGTAGTGGAGGTGTGCTGTGTGGTGTAATGGAGGTGTTCTGTGTGGTGTAATGGAGGTGTGCTGTGCGGTGTAGTGGAGGTGTGCTGTGCAGTGCAGTGCAGTGGAGGTGTGCTGTGTGGTGTAGTGGAGGTGTGCTGTGTGGTGTAGTGGAGGTGTGCAGTGTAGTGGAGGTGTGCTGTGCGTTGTAGTGGAGGTGTGGTATAGTGGAGGTGTGGTGTAGTGGAGGTGTGCTGTGTGGTGTAGTGGAGGTGTGCAGTGTAGTGGAGGTGTGCTGTTCGGTGTAGTGGAGGTGTGCTGTTCTGTGTAGCGGAGGTGTGCTGTACTGTGTAGTGGAGGTGTGCTGTACTGTGTAGTGGAGGTGTGCTGTGCAGTGTAGTGGAGGTGTGCTGTGCAGTGTAGTGGAGGTGTGCTGTGCGGTGTAGTGGAGGTGTGCTGTGTGGTGTAGTGGAGGTGTGCAGTGTAGTGGAGGTGTGCTGTTCGGTGTAGTGGAGGTGTGCTGTGCTGTGTAGCGGAGGTGTGCTGTACTGTGTAGTGGAGGTGTGCTGTGCGGTGGAGTGGAGGTGTGCTGTGCGGTGTAGTGGAGGTGTGCTGTGCGGTGTAGTGGAGGTGTGCTGTGCGGTGTAGTGGAGGTGTGCTGTGCTGTGCTGTGTTCTGTAGTGGAGGTGTGCGGTGTAGTGGAGGTGTGCTGTGTGGTGTAATGGAGGTGTGCTGTGCGATGTAATGGAGGTGTGCTGTGCGGTGTAGTGTAGGTGTGCTGTGCAGTGCAGTGGAGGTGTGCAGTGTGGTGTAGTGGAGGTGTGCTGTGTGGTGTAGTGGAGGTGTTAGGCTGGTTGTATCCAAGTCGTTCGGTGGATCGACTTGGGTACAATCAGCTTGCCCATACATAGTTCAAATCTCGTCCGATCCCTGCTGAACCGGCCGAGATTTAAACCATTTATGGCTGGCTTAAACTGCTCTAAACATGCAAATGTTGTCTACTTCTATCTCAGTGTTTAAACTAAAAATAAATTAGAGAGGGATTTATTAGGCCAAATGTATAAACAATAAATTGCTGAAGAATAGCAATCACTGAGCAAAGCAAGCCATAAATTTCACAATTATACAATTTTTTCCACCAGGAGTGGAAGAAATGAAAATTGCTAGATTCCCCCATCAATACAATCATTGTTGATGGGGGATTCCTCCCACAGCATTATTGTGTTTTGCCTGCGGGGATCTTTACCTGCCAGCAAAACACAACGAACACTGCCGCCAGCTATAGTCACATGAAAAATCCAAGAGGCTGGTTGTACCCAAGTCGATCAATGAATCAACTTGGGTACAATCAGCCTGTCCATATATGGATTGAATCTCACCCGGTCCCTGCTGAAGCGGCTGAGATGGGCATCAAAGCTCTATGGTGTAAGCTAGACAGTATCGAAAGAAAATTGGGACTTGGACTTTTTAGGCACAGTAAACCATGGTTAGTAAAAATTATACTTTAATTACAAAAAATTCACATAAAAAATCACAACATATTCTAAAAAATCCACACTGATAATAATATACAAAGTTATCCAAGATACCGCTACTGCGAAGAACCAGAGAGATACAATCTCTCTGGTTCTTCGCAGTAGCGGTATCTTGGATAACTTTGTATATTACTGTGCCTAAAAAGTCCAAGTCCCAATTTTCTTTCGATATTTCATAATTTTAGGATGTGGCACTTTTCACTGTTACTGTATCCACAGGATCACTCTGTGATTTGATACAGTTATTCAATTGAATCATGTAAGCTAGACAGTAGCATGTGGTAAAAATGAATAACACACAACAGCAATATTGTCAGACCCTGTTAAATAACAGCATCTAGATGCTACATCTATGTAGCTTATGCGATAGAGAGCTTATGGCTGCTGATCACTCACACTTGAGGTTAGGCATGATTTTCTACATTAAAATTCAGACGTGGCATTCTAATCCATTTCGTTTTTGAAAAAATGGTATGAGATGCACTTACCTGCATAGGCAACACATAGGGGTAGATTTACTAAAACTGGTGCACTCTGGAATCTGGTGCAGCTGTGCATGATAGCCAATCAGCTTCTAACTTCAGCTTGTTCAATTAAGCTTTGGCAATACAACCTGGAGGCTGATTGGTTTCTATGCAGAGCTGCACCAGATTTTGCACTCACCGGTTTTAGTAAATAACCACAATAGTGTGTTATTCATGTATTTCAATATACACAACTGAACTCCTTTGTTACCTCCCATTTGATTCTTTCTTTGTAAAAGGAATACAATATTCACATGCAAATATACTTCTGTGCATCTGAAATAAAACAAAATACATGACACAACATAGCACACATGGAAAAATGGATATTAAAGCTGAACTTCACTTTCCCAGTCAACATTGAATATTCTGCTGGCATTAGTAAATATATAGGAAAGTATATCATATTTACTTGTTTTAAACTTTTTTTTATTTTTCTTTAGTTACTTCTGGGTTTCCAGGCCTAGACAAATGATGTCATTGGCCCCAGGAGTTTTCAGGAGGGGAGGAGGGATTTTCTCAGCTAAACACGCTTCTATGAAGTAAATGCTACATGAATCATCTGCTTTTACTTAAGTGGTTCTAAAAGCAGAAGGTTTTTATCCTAATGCATTCTATGCTACTTGAGCCCCATCCCGATACAGCGATGTTGCATGAGAGACTCGACTTTCTAGGACTTTCCATTGGCTCCCGCTGCTATCAATCAAAGTCAGCGAGCCAATGAGGAGAGAGAGGAAGTGGGGCCAAGCCACGGCTCCTTGTCTGAATGGACACACAGAGCACTAGCTCGGCTCGAATGCCCCCATAGCCAGCTGCTTGCCGTGGGGGCACTCAGCAGGAGGGAGGGACCACTTCACTACTCTGTGCAAAACCACTGCATAGAGCTGGTAAGTATAATGTTTGTTATTTTAAAACAAAAAAAACAAGACTTTAGTATCACTTTAGGATGGCCATGGACAGAAATGCTAAGGGCTGTTTTTCAAAATGCTTTCTCAGCAAAATAAAGCATGGAGACATGGATGAATGGGAGAGTTTGCTCTGAATATTAAAAACAAAATAGTGGAGGCACATGCGCGGCAGCGGCTAAGATGGCCACCGGCTACTAGAGCTCCGCTCCACCGCTACCCTACGATCGCCACCACAGCAGCTAGAGCGAACCCCAAGGCTCATTTAAGGGATAATCAGGTGGGGGAAACCCCCAGGAAAATAGTCACCATCACGGCGCAAGTCCGGAGGAGCCTCACAGACCAGATGACAGCGGCGGCAGCGCCGGTCAGCTATGCCAAGATGGCGGCGGCCCCACGAGGCTCCCTCATCACTACAGGAGGAACAGAGGAATCCATAGCGGATCAGGACAATCAGACCCCCTCCTCGCCAGGTATGGACTTTCCCCCACTGCCGCAGATTACTTCTCCCACGTCCACAGAATCTTTGCTGGGTTGGATGGGTGCTGGCTATCCCTCTACCCCTATGACGGACCCGCATACAGGAATGCTATTAGCAGTGACAGAATCTTCTGCAAACATCCCTGCACCCACACTTTCCCTCCATGATGGAAGCTTTTACACATTTACTATCCAAAAGCCTGGCCCAGAACGCAGTACAAATAACTACCTCCATACATGCTGATCTGCAGCAACTGGGGCAGAGGATTGTCACCATTGAACAGAAAGCTGACCAGGCAGCCTCTCGCATCAATCAAAATTCAGCCAGAATACAGGACTTGCAGGACCAACTTGAAACCGCCTTCTCTAAAATCGATGATCTTGAAAATAGATCGAGACGGTACAATTTCCGTATTAGAGGTCTCCCAGAGACCGAAAAGGACACGCATGCTGCAGTCAAAAGCCTGCTAAGAGGCCTTATCCCTGACATTTCAGATCATCGTTTGGAGATTGACAGAGCACACAGAGCCCTGCAGCCCCCACGTTCAGATGGTCTCCCTCGCAATATAATCGTGAAACCTAATTTTTACTCAGTCAAAGAGGAAGTGATGAGGAAAGCCAGGGGCCTTGCTGACCTCAAGTTGCTAGGCCACAGGATTCAAATTTTCGCTGACTTATCTCCATATACGTTTCAGAAAAGGCGCTCTCTCAAACCGTTGATACAGTGCTTGATTGAGAAAGAAATATCCTACCGTTGGTCTTTTCCCCTGCCCCTCAACTTTGCGTATAAAAATAAAAGCTATGGCTTTTCCACCCTTATTGAAGGAGAACGCCTGTTACTACACTTGGGCCTGATCTCTCAAGATCCGTCACTTCAAATGCAGAGCAGAAGCACACCCGCTTCCACGAAACGTCCTCCACCAGCGAGCCCACTACAACCTTCCTGGCTGAAGCAAGGCTCCAAACGCTCCAAAGAAAACTTCCCTACTTGAAGCCCCAACAATCACAGGATCAGGGAACTTATTCGGTTTCTTTTTTCTTCTGGCTGCCTCGGACCGGTACTAACTCAAAGACTCTATTTTCTTTCTTTTGCCCTAGCGGGCCCTGGGTCGTGGGGTCCTTTTCATATCAGGACCTCTGATGTTTAACCCTCACGTTGAGGTTACCCCTCCCGAAAATGGCACCGAACACCTGCTTTTCGGACCTGAGGAGGACTCCAGGATCTACGTACCCTAACAGAACTCTGGTCCTCAGGAACTGATTAGGAATGCTCTGGGAAAATTGAGTCTTTTTTCTTTCTTTTTGTTTAGGTAGTTTTTGCTCCCTTATGCCCGCATTTTAGGGGGGCCATGTTGGGGGGGGGAAGGGAAATGTACAATGCTGGTTTGGGCGATAGGATGTTTTTTCCCCTTCAGTCTCAGCTCAAAGCGGAGAGGCACTTGCCCCGGGTCACAGGGTGTGAGGGGTTTAATCCTCTGGCGCACTGGGAGTCGGGGTACGTGCCTACTTGGGCGGTGGCCCCTCTCTGGGGTTGTGGGGGGGCACGGTTCAAAGGATTGAGGTCCAGTGGGTTTGAAAATCTTTTTTTAAAGGGGGCCTTCCCCTATCTCCCCTGCTGTTAGGATGCTAAGTATATATGTTTTTCCCCTTTTTTTTTACTTTTCTCTCATCTGGGTTCACTCTAACAGTTATAACAAGGAGGGTTCTTATATAATATCCTCCTCTATTACAGTTTGGTTAATAAGGTGTCAGGGTATAGGTGGCTTCAATGCACCTCCACTAGGATCCAAAGGCAAAGTTTTTGCCATTGGTCCTTTTACCGGTTGACCCAAGAATGGATCACCGGTCCTCTCAGGTATTAGGGGTAGGAGGGAGTTCCCCATCCTTCCCTGGGATAAGGGGGGAGCCCCGGTGCTCCCCAAGTTGTATACACTGTTTTTTGAGTGTACTTGTCAATTTGAAGGTTAAGCTAACGCTTGTGTTTTCTCTCCTACTCTTACTCATCTCTTTTTCTCTCCGTTCCCCCTCCCTGTTCCCCCACGTTCACAGATGCAGTGTCCGGCCTTGGTTACTCCTCCCAGGACTTGACAAGAATATCGTATAATTGCTTAATCCCATGGACGCTCCGATCACACGCCAGATTGGTAAGACGCATTTCTATAGCACACTACAAACAACCCCATCGAATGGCTAACTCTACCATAGGGACAAATACTCTTAAGCTCATTTCCCACAACACGCAGGGACTTAACTCCCCCATAAAACGTAGAAAACTTTTTCAGTTATACAAGTCCATGCACACAGATGTCCTCTTCCTACAAGAAACTCACTTCCCTTCCTCTTACCAACCCGCATTCCTCCATCATCAGTTCCCACAGTTTTTTCCTGCTTCAGCCAAAAACAAAACGAAGGGAGTCGCGATCTACTTCACTAAACACATTAACATTGCCAATTCAGAAGTTGTGTTGGACCCCCTGGGCCATTACATAGCAGTCTCAGGGACCATTGATGGGGTTTTATACACCTTCGTCTCGTATTATGCCCCTAACAAGGGTCAGAAAGCATTTTTTATCTCCCTGCTGCATAGGCTACAACCACATTTGAAGGGCACAATTTTTATTGGCGAGGACTCCAACACGGCTTTCGATTTTGCTCTAGACAAGTCAAGCACTGGTTTGCCCAGGCCCAAATGCCTGTCCAAGTAAAGTTCTAAAATCGCGAAACTCCTTCATGACAAAGGTTTCATAGATATCTGGAGGGAAACTAATCCACATGCTAAAGACTACACTCATTATTTAGCCCCCCATTGCTCCTATGCCAAGATAGACCACATTTTTACCAACCCACACATGATCCCGCTGGTCTTGAAATCCAAGATCGTGGACACCCCCCTATCGGACCACTTGATGGTCACCCTAATCACTCAAAGAGCCTCAGAACGTTCTAACACTCAGAGATGGAGATTACAGGAATCCATCTTAAGCGACCCCATACAATGTACAATCATAGAAGGAGCTATTAAGGAATACTTTGACATCAATGCCACGAACGAGGTCTCCCCCGAGATTGTTTGGGCGGCACACAAAACAGTGATAAGGGGAAAAATAATCCAAATTACAGCCCAGCTTAGGTTAGAACATAAAGCGGACACGCTGAAACTTACAACAGAATTTCAGGCCCTTTCAAGAGCCCACAAAATAAACCCGTCCCCTGATTTGTTAGACAAACTGGATAGGGCTCGAGCTCAGCTAAACTTGAATCTTACTACGTCAGCAGAGAAACAGCTTAGATGGTCGGGGCCAAACTATACTCCCAAAAAGACAAAATAGGCTCCAAACTTGCGATTAAGCTTAGCCCTAAACCCAGATCTCTAGCCTTCCCAAAAGTAAAGATACAATCCGGGGAACTATCCCAGAACCCCGTCAAGATAATGGAGGCCTTCCTCCAATACTATGCAGAACTATATAAACCGCATCCACCACAGATTACTAAATCACAACAGGAATTCTTGAATTCCATAGGATTACCCTCCATCTCTAAGGAACATAGCTATCTGATGGAAAGCTCCTTCTCCCAGACGGAAGTCTTAGACACAATCAATTCTTTAAAATTAGGCTCCGCACCAGGCCCGGATGGATTTTCCACGGGATACTATAAAAAATTTGCCCCAACTCTAGCCCCACACCTTTCAAAATGTTTTAATGCCCTTAGAGAATGAACTCCATTGGGCTCAGACCTGAATACAGCATATATTTCCATGATACCTAAACCAGAGAAAGATCCCAGTGAGGTGGATAACTATCGCCCAATATCGTAAATAAATAACGATATTAAGTTATTAACAAAAATTCTGGCAAATAGGGTTTCAAGCTTTATCTCCTCATACATTCATAGAGACCAGGTGGGGTTTATACCTGGCCGGCAGGGAACGGATCAGATCAGAGGGACCATTGATATTATTTCACTGTTACAGTCACATTGGGATGGGGGTCCCCCCCAATCCAGATTTCTTCTATTAATTGACCTGCATAAGGCTTTTGATTCCATAGACTGGAAATACTTATTTGATATTTTACAAAAATGGGGCTTTGGGCCTAATTGCCTGAATCTGATTCGCTCTCTGTATTCAAACCTGACGGCGCAGGTACGCTTGATGGGTAGGTATTCCACCTCGTTCCCTATAGGCAGGGGCACCAGACAAGGATGTCCCGTATCCCCTCTTCTTTTCGTGATAGCTAGAGAAACCTTAGCCATAGCTCTTAGATCAAATCCAGACATTAAGGGGGTGCGGTGCGGAGAACAGGAACACAAGTGTGCCCTTTATGCGGATGATCTCATGATATATGTTACTTCCCCACTCATTTCCATTCCGGGAATATACAAAACCCTCAATGCATTTAGTGCGGCCTCAGGCTTACAGGTCAATATGGGCAAATCCACGGCGCTTAACATTTCGGTACCAGCCGGGCTTCTTTCACAACTCGCGAGCAATTTTTGACTTCCCTTGGGCCCAGAAATCAGTACGATATCTGGGAATCAACCTCACAGCAGACATCGATAATCTGTTCAAAGCGAACTATATACCCATGTTAAGTAAATGCAGGGGTGAATTAAATAAATGGGTGAAATGTGGTCTATCATGGCTGGGAAGGGTTCACGCGGTTAAAATGACTCTTCTCCCACGTCTCCTGTACCTGTTCCGCTCCCTTCCCATCCCGATCAAGAAAAGTTTCCTATGCAAACTGCAGTCGGACGTTATAAGCTTTGTATGGGGTAAGAAGGGTGCCCGTCCAACATCCTATCACGTCTGAAATCACAGGGCGGAATGGGTTTACCTGATCTTTGGGCTTATTACCAAGCAGCACAACTGGCTCAATTGTCTATGATATTTTCTCAGGGCTCAAAACCGGATTGGCTCGCTATTGAAAGAAGAGCTACGCCTCATCATACCTTAGACTATCTCTTGTGGTGCGATCCCAAAATCAGACCAGCAATCATGTCCCCAACTCTCTCACACTCCATTTCACTCAGCACTAAAATATTCAGGCAAACTTCCCTGACCTCCCCTATGAAACCCCTAGCACATATTTTCCACAATTCTGAATTTCCGGGAGTTAATATAAAAGCATTTAAATGGTGGACTGATAAAGGCCTCTACCATATAGGACACTTTTTCACTTAAACAGGCCCAATAACCATATCATACTGCTGGAAGGCTCTCAATATGCCAGACTCCGAAAAATTCAGGTTTACACAAATTTCACATTTCCTTCAGACAACTTGGCACAATAACTCAAATTCTTCGTCCATTACTCCTTATGAACACTGGTGTGCAAATATCCAGGACCAAAAAGGGGGCATTTCCCTGATCTATTCGGCACTTATGACAAAATCGGACAAACCAGTTTACATTAAGTCCTGGGAGGAGGATACAGGCCGGAAGTGGACATCGATTGGTATAAATACTGGTTTAGTTCCTTTAAAGGTATCTGTAATATATCTCTTATAGAAGCCAGCGTAAAGGTTATATCAAGGTGGTATTATGTTCCCGCCAGACTGGCGGTGATGTTCCCGGGATCCTCCCCCTTATGCTTCAGGGAATGTGAGCTTGAGGGTTCAATGATACATATTTGGTGGACTTGTCCTCGTATTAGAACCTTTTGGCGGAAAGTTTTTCGCATTATCAGTACCTTATCTAAATTAACGGTGCTCCCCAACATACATATTGCTCTCCTCAATCAAAATATACCGGGGATATCAAAACAAGCTCAGGATCTCTCATTTTTTATTTTACTAGGAGCTAAGATCACCATTGCTAAATGTTGGAAAAAAACAACGGTAAATTTCAAGAGCTGTATTAGGAAAATTTCGTGGATTATGGCTCAAGAACATCTAGTGTCCAAACTCAATGACAAGGTGGGGAGGTTTATGTCTACCTGGGAACCGTGGGCTACGTCTCAGAACATTAACCTCTTACCAGGTATGACTGGCGGAGGAATTAATTACACCCTCAACACCGGACCTAACTTTAATCCCTCTACCTCCTTCCCCTCTCCCTTTCCCCTTTTTCTAAGCTTTCTTTCCTCCCTTTTCCTGGGACCCTCTTGTCCCTAAATCTCTGTAAACATACAGGACCGTGAATTCCTCGACTAAGGGAATTCTCCGGTGGACCTTACCTGCCCACCGGATGGTCAATATTCATTATGCAGATTTTGTTTTTATGACATACCTGGGTAATTGCGGATTGTCAAAGAAATTCCCCTATTTTACCTCCCTCAAAGTTCAGTCATCAGTTACTGAGGCCCGGGAAGAGGACACGGGGGTCCCCCGCACACTCCTACAGAAAGTTCCTATTGGGGTGGGATGTGCGGGACTTCCCAGTTAGTCGACCGCAGATGTTTTGGTGATGGGATGACTCTTTCGGGTTGAACCAAGTTAACACACAGGTATTCCTTCTGCAGTTATACCCTCTGGTCCTTTAGTATGCTTTTAGTTAGTGACGAAAGGGTATATCATTAGCTTGAGCAGATATTGAGAAAACACAAACAGGGTATCTTCCAATTTTCTCCTTTCAGAGTATATAGTTCTGTAATTTTCTGAAGACTTGCATGTCTACTTTGTATGTTTACAAGTTTTACATGTTTATATAATGATCTTGATACAAAATATTAATAAAAATATTTGAAATAAAAACAAAATAGCGTTTCTGGTTTGTGGTGCTCGGATGCATTGTAGTTCTGCTTTAACACACTTGCGCACTAATGTGCAACTCCGGGTTTTTTAGGGGGAAAGAATCAATCCCATCTAGGTTAACTATATATTGTAAAGATTTTTTAAAATAAACTTTATTGTAGATTTGTATCTTTCGGTGTTTCCTAAAATTAATGATGTAAAGAAAATTTGAGACCACTGAGAACCTCTGAAGCTCTGAGGAAGAAGGTATCCCTTTGAAACGTGTTAGCCAGCAGTGGTCCTCATGTCCTCCCCTTCACCATCTGGAGACTGTTGTAACCAGACCAATTGCCACCATTTGAAGGCTTTTACATTGTGGTTTTCTTTCACATATTTGTGAGTAGTTTTTAATCTGTTCTTTTAATAAATTTATCAAAGGATAATGCATAAGGCTGGTGTGCCCTCTTTTCTTTATTCCTTTTCTATACCTGCAAGATTACACTGAGACTGCAGTTTGCTTGAAGCTGATGGAAGACTCTGACAAGGTGTAGTATATACAAAGTTCCACCTACACTTCTTTTGTTGAAGTGCTCTCCCTGGCGTTTATTTCCATCAGACCATTTGAGCAATTTACATGTCCCTTATGCTGAAGATCTCTGGGGCTGTGTGTTCTCCTGTGTTTCCTAGCAGTGCCTCCTCTCTTGTTAACGTTAATGTTAACACCCACATTATTACACATGGATCATTTTTATTATGTTTACTTTTTACCCACCACTATTTCCTGAAGAAGTTTAAAATATAAAAGGTGTTGAGTCAGTTGCTCATCTCTTTCACCAATAATGTTCTAATTATACTGTAGAAAATGTACTATTAGAAGATGGTGTTCTTATTAATAAGAATATTAGATAGGCAACATGTTGCATGTTGGTGTAGTTTTTAAAGCAGAGTTCTGCCTATTTTTTTTTTTTTTAAGTCAGCAGCTACAAATACTGCAGCTGCTGACTTTTAAAATAAGGACACTTACCTGTCCAGGGCACCCGCGATTCGGCACCCAAAGCCGTCCCATCCCTCGGCTCTCGGGTGGAGGCGCTGCCATCTTCGGTAAGGAAATCAGGAAGTGAAGCCTTGCAGCTTCGCTTCCTGGTTCCCTACTGCACATGCGCGACTCGCGCTGCGTGATCCCACTGGTCCCTGCTGTCTTCTGGGACCTGTGTGTCTCCCAAAAGACAGCGGGGGGACAGAGAAGGTGCCGGAAGTGGCATAGATACCCACGGGTGGCTCGGCTATCTATGCCTGGAAGTGGGAGCAAAATACCTGTATTAGACAGGTATCTGCTCCCCCCTGAAAGGAGGATTCAGAAAAGCGGAAGTTCCATTTTTGGGTGGAACTCCGCCTTAAGATGTTTTTCTCTTTGTGAACCTGGTTGTATCAGGCTTGATTTTGTACAATTTTATGACTGTTCACATTATTAATTTTAAAGCACTGTATGTACTTTTTCTTTGGAACTTTGAAAGTCCCTTAATCTTTTTCTTATATGTATCCCCTAACTTCATATCTGTGTTGAGTCCCTTGATATCACAAATATTGAGCTTTTAATACACCTTGAATAATGTGTTGCTTATTATTGGACCTAACTAAATCTTTTTCATTCCACAAAGGAATTTAGTTAACAAACGTTTTCTTAGAAACTAGGTCTGGTTTTGTCATCTTTCTTAGCAGAGAAATAAAAGAATGATATATTTATATTTGCCAGCGTGTAAGATAAATGATGGTCTGTTTTACCTATATATTCAAAGGCACAATTTGTAGATAGTTTAACTATTCCCTATTAATTTTCCAGCTTATAATAATAATTCACCTGCTACCAACAGTCAACACAGCGGGCTTTGAATTTGTGAAAAGCAGGAAAGTGCTGTAGCCCATATCAACTACTAAGAAACTATCTTTCAGTTAACAGACTTCATCTGACAGATCAAAACTTACATTTGACCATTTTTTTGGATTTTTAAATCACTGCTTTTTATTTTGATAATGTGGCCCCTAAGGAACTGCTTGGATTTACCTGCTCATCTGCACTGCCATGACCTGATGAACATTCCAACCCATCTGACACTCTGGGTTCAGGCATCTTTACACCACCTTAAAGCAATAAGTCAGAGAACTGTGTGTTTATATTCTTATAATGTTTACAAGAACAGTTCAAAGAAGATATTGTCACAAAGAGGAGGTAGGCTGAGTTTTAGGCAACAGCGCCAATTCAGGAAAGGAATTCCTCCAAATAACACAAGCCAAGATATTTGCAGGTAAACAGTCTATTATATACACAAGTAAAGTGGAGTTCTGCTTGCACCTGATAGGATAAACACAGTTAAATGGTTATACTGACACATTTCTAAAGGGGAAACCTCATCCAGCCTATGAATCTTTAACCCTAATGAGAGGTCAGACTTAATGGCAATGGTATAAGGTCCCTTGTAGCAATAATGACAGTAATGTCCCCATTGCAAATCTGATAGTCTTCACCGGCAGTAGGAGCTCATTAATTGTATCCAAAAAGGTGTAATAGCAAGCAATAAGGTTTCTTTAAATGGTAGAAGCTAAAGGTGTCTATGCACAGTGTTTAGGTTCCGTAAAGTACTCCCAAGGTAAAGATGTCTGTGCAAAGTGTCCCAGTGAACCCATGAGAAAAGGATTTGTAAAGGTGGACGATTGCCCTCTCACCAAAGACCAGGCCGTTTGAATGCCCTTTGGAAAACAGCTGCTGTAACGACACACGTGGAGTGGATCCGCCGTATCGATCTCCCAATGTGAACCTCAGAACATAGGATGGCAGGCGACCAAACTGGTGCTGAATGGATGTCTGACAAACAGCAAGCAGTGCTAGGCCCCTGTCATCCAGGTTGGAATGTGATACACCGCGTGGAAGGCCGCGACCTCTCTCTCCATGAAAAGAGAGGTCCATCTCACTTCAGGCCCAGGATGAAGAGACGGCAGGGCAGGGCGTGGCTTTGGCTTCTTATGTTGTTCCTCCCAGCAATATCCGATGGTAGCAAAGATCCCTGGGATATGTAGTCCAGATACAGAGTCATGCAATTATCAGTCTGTAGAACTACTCATCCCAGAATCCCTGTAGCTTGGCTCACAAACATGATTTCAGTTGATAACACTGGGCGCTAGAGGGACATGCGATGCATAGAAATACCCCAGCAACAATAGATCTCCCAGTACCCAGCATCAATAGACTCTCCAGCAGCTAGCAACAATAGACCTCCCTCAACAGTAGATCTCTCTCATCAACAATTGAACCCCCAGAAACAATAGCTCACCCCACCAGAAGCAATAGAGATCCCCAGCAACAATAGATCTCCCTAACAAAAAGAGTCCCCAGCAGCCAAAATAAATAGATTCCCCAACACATCTCAGCACCCTTAGCATATACATTCAGTGCAGGAGGTGCCACAGCTGCCTTTCCCTGCCTTCCCTCTGAAAAAATCCCTGTTAATATCCACTTGAAGATCAAGCCTATTCTGCCATTTTTTGTTTACATGTAGCAATCAGTATTTTTTGCTAGAAAATTTTTTAGAACCCCCAAACATTATATATGTTTAAAGCAGAAGCAACATTTATATATTTTTTAAATTATTTATTTATTTATTTTTTAATCCTACACTGTTTTTTTTTTATTTTTTATCACTTTTATTGTTTTCACAAGGAATATAAGAGCTCTGTTGCTTTTTTTTTTACTAAATTCAAGTGTAAGCCTGATTTTCAGATCAAAATTTTATTTATTTAAGTTCCCTTTTTTTCAAGTTACAGTAAAGTCATTTTCCTGGTTGAAGTTGAACTTTCTTCTTTCGTTCAGCATGAATACCATCTAGAAAATGTATTTTCTTTCTCATGAAATGACACCTTTTGCTGGATTCTTCTCCTGAACACTTGAATGTTTGCTCTTAATTGGAATACAATTTTTAACCTCCTATTGTCTGATTGGTTGGTGCACATATGTTTTACACATTATTTATTTGTATATTGTGAGAATATTACAATTTATTAATTTATGTATGCTTAAATTGCAGATAATCACTAGATTGCTATGAGTAAGCGCTCGAACTAGAGCGCGAAACGCGTCAGCTGTGTCTGTACCACCCGCCTGATTGTCCTGTTTTTTATGATCCAAGTTTTACAATAAAGAAGATGTTTTCAACTTTATCCGGTGTGCGGCATCCAGATTTTCCTGTTTCAAACCCCAATCACTAGATTTAGGGTCCTTTTACACGGGCGTTCTGCATGTCTGTTATTCCTCCATCTGTTGGCGGATGAAAAACAGACATACATGTATGTCTATGGGCTAACGGATGTTAGCGTACGATCATCTGCTGACATTCATCTCCGTTTTTTGAGATGGAGGAAAACCCTATTTTTTTTTAAGTTCCCTATTGTTTTTAAGTTCAGTTCAGTCACTTTTTTTCTTTTTTTTTTTTAAACGGATGAAAAATGGATGTATAAATTGACATCTGTGTCGGTTTTTGATCCGTTTTTTACAACAAAGAAAAAAGCGACTGACCTGAATAAAAAAACTGAA
The DNA here is from genome assembly GCA_037952925.1 of Lithobates clamitans. Lineage (NCBI taxonomy): Eukaryota > Metazoa > Chordata > Amphibia > Anura > Ranidae > Lithobates > Lithobates clamitans. The sequence goes on from JBBGZY010000584.1 coordinate 9,576,406, forward strand.
CACTCGTGTGAAAGGACCCTTAATATATCACAATTATTTGCACTGTTTGTCGGCATTAACGCTACACTTTTGTACACATTTATAAGAAGTTCAGTATTAGCAGCTCTGGAGGTTGTTTATTCCAAGCGCGGATTCATTTATATGTAAGTCACAGTATATGCCTACTAATGTCTAGGTCTCAGTAAAGCTAGTAGTGACACAGGCATGTAACCACTCACAATCAACCAGCAGATGCCATTTCACAATGCCATGAATTATTACAAATATTTTTATTATCCTAGATGATAGGGTTTCTTATCCATCTGTATGCAAAATATCTTTAAGAAAAATATAGGAGAAACTTTTAAACCACGCATATAGTAAGTTGCTTATTGTTCTAGTGGATGGGATGCTTTTTGTTATCTTATTTTCTGGGTCCCCACTCATGCTTTTGGGAACAACAAGAATGATGCTGATAACCATAGAATGAATGTTGCAATATCAATATCTAATGCTTGAAAACATTGCACTTGGGCTCAAAATGTAAAGGCTGTGTTGCTCAGGAGAGATATACATTCATCTTTACTTCAGAGCAGATTTCTTGATTTTTGCTGCGTGGGGTGATCCATTCTATGCTGAGGAAAGGACCTCATTCACCTGCGCTACATTTTGTCATGTTACAACCAAGAATGTTGATGTATTTTATTGGGATTTTATGTGATAGACCAACACAAAGTGGCACATAATTGTGAAGTGCAAGGAAAATGATAAATGATTTTCAACATTTTTTACTAATAAATATGTGAAAAATGGGGCGTGGCATTCCATTGTAGCTTTGGCTATATGTTTAAGGCCGTTGTCCTTTCTGAAAGGTGAACCTCCGCCCCAGGCTCAAGACATTTGCAGACTATAACAGGTTTTCCTCTAAGATTGCCCTGTATTTGGCTCCATCCATCTTCCCATCAACTCTGACCAGCTTCCCTGTCCCTGCTGAAGAAAAGCATCCCTACAACATGATGGTGCCACCCCCACGTTTCATGGTTGGTATGGTGTGTTCAGGGTGATGTGCAGTGTAATTTTTCCGCTACACATAGCGTTTTGCTTTTAGGCTAAAAAGATAAATTTTGGTCTCATCTGACCCGAGCACCTTCTTCCACATGTTTGCTGTGTCCCCCACATGGCCTCTTGCAAAATGCAAACGGGACTTCTTATGGCTTTCTTTCAACAATGGCTTTCTTCTTGCCACTCTTCCATAAAGGCCAGATTTGTGGAGTGCACGACTAATAGTTGTCCTGTGGACAGATTCCATCCCCTGAGCTGTGTATTTTTCAGCTTCTCCAGCGTTACCATGGGCCTCTTTGCTGCTTCACTAAATAATGCTCTACTTGCCCCACGTGTCCGTTTAGGCGGACGGCCATGTCTTGCTAGGTTTGCTGTTGTACCATACCCTTTCCATTTTTGGATGATGGATTGAACAGTGCTCCATGAGATGTTCAAAGCTTGGGATATTTTTTTTATAACCTAACCCTGCTTTAAACTTCTCCACAACTTCATCCCTGACCTGTCTGGTGTATTCCTTGGCCTTCATGATGCTGTTTGTTCACTAACGTTCTCTATCAAACCTCTGAAGGCTTCACAGAACAGCTGTATTTATTTTGAGATTAAATTACACTCAGATAGACTCTATTTACTAATTAGGTGAATTCTGAAGGCAATAGATTACACTTGAATTTAGCTGGGGGTATCAGAGTAAAGGGGGCTGAATACAAATGCACGCCACACTTTTCAGATATTAATGATATTTATTTGTAAAAAAATTGGAAAACCATTTATCATTTTCCTTCCACTTCACAATTATGTGCCACTTTGTGTTGGTCTATCACATAAAATCCCAATAAAATACATTTACGTTTTTGGTTGTAACATGACAAAATGTGGAAAATGTCAAGGGGTATGAATACTTTTTCAAGGCACTGTATATATATATATATATATATATATATATATATATATATATATATATATATATATTTTTTTTTTTGTTAAGTTTAAATGTTTAAAATAAGATAATTTGAAGAAGGACAGCTTTATGTATGTGCACACTAATGATAATGTCTAGGATTCTAACCAGCAATGAAGTTTAAAGCAGTTTATACTGGTACATACATGATCATTAAGTATACACTTCTATTTTTACCCTTGAAACTAACTTAATGAAAACTGTGTAAAAGACAACTAATAACGGCAATTGTTGTTAAATATTTTACATTTTTATTTTTAACAAATAACATTTTGACTCTATTTGGGCACACTCATGTGCTAAGTTTGCATTTCCTTTTTTATATAAATTTCAGAGGAAGCAAAGAATCCTCTAATGCCGCGTACACGCGATCGGAATTTTCAGCCCGCAAAAGACCGATGAGAGTTTTTTGTCGGAAAATGCGACCGTGTGTATGCTCCATCTGACTTTTGCTGGCCGAATTCCAGCCAGCAAAAGAGAGCATGTTCTCAATTTTTCGGTCGGGAAAAGTTCCTATCTGAAAATGCGATCGTCTGTGGCAACTCCGACACGCAAAATCCCTACGCATGCTCGGAAACAATTCGACGTATGCTTGGAAGCATTGAACTTCATTTTCTCGGCTCGTCGTAGTGTTGTATGTCACCGCATTCTTGACAGTCGTAATTTCAGCACACTTTTGCGTGACCGTGTGTATGCAAGGCAAACTTGAGCGGAATTCCATCGGAAAAGCCGTCATATCTTTTTCCGACGAGAAGTCCGATCGTGTATACGTGGCATAAGAGATGGAGACACCCTGCTCTTGGTACATGGGTCAACAATAAAACCCCCTATAAATGGAATTTACAGTCTTCATATAGTCAGTATTTTCCATGTAAAGAGAATAGCTTTATGTAAATAATCCCACTAATATGAATTTTGTTACTTTTTTAAACCATTGTTTCTCTTTGTAATGACACGACATTGTAAAGCCATAGTTGCCTACAAGCAGAGATGGGCTTGATGTTCGAGTCGAATGTAAGTTCGACACAAACATCGGATGTTCATTTGTTCGTAGAACAAACAAAAATATGGGGTGCTCGTGGGACGTTCGCCCGCTGCGATGCGCCCTATAATGCACTGCGAGATCGCAGTGCATTGAAGGCTGCTGATTAGCCAAAGCATGTACCTGACCTGTATGCTTTGGCCAATCACAGCGCAATGTGCTGTGAGAGCTATGATTGGCCAAAGGCAGGGTGCCTTTGGCCAATCATGGCTCAGGGGCTTATTACTCACCCCACACTATAAAAGGCTGCTATCAACGGCGGCCTTATGTGGTGTGTTACAGTGGAATGAGATTAGGCAGGTTAGTGGATTCAGCGTTCAGTCAGTATAAATTAGAATATATATTACAGTACACGCAGTGTATTAGAATATATAATACAGTGCAGTCAGTTTAGAATATATACAGTATTATAGTGCAGTCAGTGTAGATTATATAATACAGCGCAGGTAGTATAGAGTCTATAATACAGTGCAGAGTATATAGTGCAGAGCATATAATACAGTGCAGTGCAGAGTATATAATACAGTGTAGTGTAGTGTGAATACACAGTGTTGTCGTGCTACTGAAGTGTTGGTGTGTACAACACTTCTGTGTCACCACTGATCCCTTTTTTTTTTTCATTAATCTTTTTTTTTTTTTTTTTGCAGCATCAGGTTCTGTTGCTGCATTATTAGTACTCCTCATTCTGTGTTGCAGGTGTTATTCCTTCTGCAGTAGTACAGCGGGGTTATACTTTTTTTTTCTTTTTTGGCGGTGCAGCAGCACTAAGAATACCCTTCTGCATTGCAAGTGTTTCTCTTTCTGCATCAGCAGTGGTTCCCTGTTTTTTTTTGGGGGGGGCTTTTTGATTTTTTTTTTTCCAGCAGCAAACAAAAAATTCTCCATAATTGCTGTTCCTTCTTCTGGGTTGCAGGTGGTCTTTCTTCTGTGTCACCATTTTTTTTTTGGCCTTTCCTAATTTTTGTTACATTTATTTTATTTTAGTTTTTTGCAGCAGCAGCAATGAAAAAAATGCTCACGATTGCTGCACCTTATTTTCTCTATTAAAAAAAAACTATATAAAATGGTTTATAGTGCACCAAGCATAAAAGTATTGCACGCAAGCACCATAATTCCACCATACACTCTATAATAAAAAGTTATAAAAATCCCCCCAAAAATATCCATCATGTCCGAAAGGCCAACAAGGAGAGGCAGACGCTCACAGGCCACTAAAAGAGGGCAAGCAGCCTCTGTGTCTACAGTGAAAAATGGTAGTCGCGGACATGGTGCATCGTCTGCAGGCAGGGCACACATGTCCTTTTTTTCCGTTGCTGGCCGCATTATTGAGCCACAACAAGCAGAGGAGATGGTGGAGTGGATAACTAAGCCGTCCTCATCCTCCTCACCCTCTGTCACCCAGGCTCAATCTAGTTTACCTTCCACTGCAGCTGCCAAAGCAGCCTATTCCCCTGGCTCCTTGTCCACAGCTACTCCTTCCATAGCCCCACCATCATACACGGAAGAGTCACCTGAATTATTCTATCATAATGTCGTTTACGTGCTGCTGGAGGATGCGCAGCAATTTGAATGCTCTGATGTTGGTTCCCAGGTTGAGGAAGGGAGTAATGTGAGCCTAAAGAGAGGGGGTGCCACAGAAGGACAAGAAACTATCAGCCATGTTCAACCAGGTGCAGCATACTTCCAAGTTTGCTCCAGTGATGAGGAAGAAGGGGATGATGAGGTCACTGACTTTACTTGGGTGCCTGAGAGATCAGAGGAGGAAAGTGAGGAGGGGGAGGAGGCACAACTCCAACGAGGCAGGATGTCCTCTAGGGGCCGGCTTAAGGGCAGCCACTTTATTGCATCACACCACAGTGCTCCACAGGTGCAGGGTGCTGCTGACACCCCGCTGACTTCCAAAAGTTCATTGGTGTGGGCTTTGTTCAGCACATGTGCAGCAGACCGCAGCATTGCTGTTTGCAATCTCTGTCTGAAGAAGATCAAGCGTGGCCAGAGCAACAGCCACTTGGGCACCACATGCTTGACAAGTCATATGACGATCTGCCATGCAACAGCACCTGAAAGACCCACATCATAAAAAAATGCAGACTTCTCCTTGCTCCTTATCTGGGATCTCTACCTCTACTATACCTCAAGTCTTCTCAAAAACCTCCACTGAGAGGAATGATGGTATAGCAGTGGGTGCCACAGGTACTTGCACCCAACTTTTTTCAAAATTTTATGATAGAATTTTTTCAAAATTTTCGCTCTTTTTTTGCATATATCGCAAAAAAGGAAAAGCCCAGTGGTGAATAAATACCACCAAAAGAATGTTCTATTTGTGTGAAAAAAATTATAAAAATTTGGTTTGGGTACAGTGTTGCATAACTGAGTAATTGTCATTCAAAGTGTGAGAGCACTGAAAGCTGAAAATTGGTCTGGGCAGAAAGGGGGTGAAAGTGCCTTCTATTGAAGTGGTTAAGGGGAACCCTTTGACAAAATTTTTAAAAAAGGCGCGGGGTCCCCCTCAAAATCCATACCAGGCCCTTCGGGTCTGGTATAGATTTTAAGGGGAACTCCAACGCCAACATTTTTAAAAAAATTATTTGGGTTCCCCCAAAATCCATACCAGACCCTTATCCAAGCATGCAGCCTGGCAGGCCCCCACCCATTCACCAAAAAAGTGTACAAAACTAATAAACACAGTATACATTTTTTGAGAAGCCCTTTTTTAAAAAAGAAATAAAATATTGTCCCTCAATGTAATCCACCATCAATCACATCGCCCGATGGACCCAAAAAATAGAAAAAAAAGTGCTCTGCCCCCTGGGAGGCCTCCCAGCCATCTGCCTCCTTCCTACTCCTTCCTGCTTTGACAGCTCTTTTATAGGCAAGGGCGGGGCCACCCAGCTACGTCACCCCTTCTGACATCACATGACGTCATGTGATGTCAGAAGGGACAGTGCCACCATGTGACGTAACCAGGTGGCCCCACCCCCCATGTTGAGGGCACGTAGCCTGGTATGGTTCAGGAGGGATGGGGCGCTCGCTCGCCACCCCATTTTCCTGACCTGACAGGCTGCATGCTCGGATAAGGGTCTGGTATGGATTTTGGGGGGGACCCCATGCCATATTTTAAAAAAAAATTTGCATGGGGTTCCCCTTAGAATCCAAAGCAGACCCTAAGGGCCTGGTATGGACTAAGGGGGGACCCTATGCCATTCTTTTTTCATTTTTTTTATCTGTATTGCTGGGAGGCAGCAATACATTACAGCCGCAAGCAAGTTTAAATGATATTTTTTCCTTTAGAAATGTCATTATTGCTGCGGCATGTTCTATACATCGCACATCGTGCCACTTTACATGTAAACTAAGGGGATCCTCTAGGCACGATATTTAAAGGAATATTTCATTTTTATTGTTTCATTTTAACCACTTGCCGACCGCCGCACGCTGATGTACGTCCAAAGTTTGGCGGCGGATATCGTTGTTATGGCAGCAGCTAGCTGCCATAACCCCGGTATCCCCGGTTTTGTGCGGCGCTCGGGTTTCAGATAAAAGTGATCTCTGCGGTGGATTCGCCGTGAGATCACTTTTATTGGTGGCGGGAGAGGGCCCCCCTCCCGCCGCGATCCGGTGCCCTCCGCCGCTTACCGGAGCCGTCGGTAGTGGCGGAGGCAATCGCGTCTGTCAAAACGTCACTTCCGCCCATACGACTTAAAGGCACATTTTTTTCAATGTCATTTTTTTCAATGACTTTTTTTTTATTATTGTATTTTAGTGTAAATATGAGATCTGAGGTCTTTTTGATCCCAGATCTCATATTTAGGAGGTTCTGTCATGCTTTTTTCTATTATAAGGGATGTTTACATTCCTTTGAATATGAATAAAAGTGACAAATTTTTTTTAAAAAAAACAGTGTAAAAATAAATAAAATCATGTAAAATAAATAATAAAAAAATATATATATTTTTTAAAACCCTCCCGTCCTGACGAGCTCGCACGCAGAAGCGAACGCATACGTGAGTAGCGCCTGCATGCGAAAACGGTGGTCAAACCACACATGTGAGGTATCACCACAATCATTAGAGCGACAAAAAGAGAAAAAGATTAGCCCATGGGACTTTAAATGAGGTGTCCATGATGATCACAAGTAAATGAATAGAATAATGTAAAAAATGGGGGAGGGGACCCTCCGTGCGCTCGCCAGAACTACAGCAGAGCGCAACGGAGATCCCCGCCCATTGCCTGGAGTGACAAACTGTACGCCAGGAATATAGACATCGCTGTGTGCGGATGTCTTCCACTGTGCACGGGGCACGTGGTGGCTCCGCCCCTCCTGGGGTGGAGAGGCGGAGACAGCAGGGGAATGATATCCCCATTTGGTGCATCGCAGCTCCCGGGGACATAAACCACCACCCTCAACCTAGGGGTGGACCCCCGGAGACCACGGTCCGCAAGCAAGGAAGAGAGTCATCTAGGAATGACCAATATCCTGATGTATTGGGGGTCAAAAAAAGTATATAACAGCAGGATCTGGGAGCAAAAACAGACTCGTGGGCATTTGTGGGTGTCTTCCACCCGAATTCAATAGAAAAAAGAGAAAGGCTGAAGATTGCTCCCTAACATGAGGCACCTCCATCCCTATATTGCACAAAAAGAGAAAAAGATTAGCCCATGGGACTTTAAATGAGGTGTCCATTATGATCACAAGTAAATGAATAGAATAAAGTAAAAAATATATATCAAATTTATTAGAATCATTATCATACAATAGAGGTCATGCATATAGATGGCAATTCATAAGAACAGCAACATAACATAATGGTCCTTAAAACATAGCCAAAATGACATTGGTTAAAGTATAATGAGTACAGATATACATGATACATCTCTAACCCGACGCGTTTCGCGAGCTCTCCTCGCATCATCAGGGGCTGATGTGTATATCTGATGTCTGTAACAACAGGTAAAAAAATAGATTCAAGTATAGGTTATGATTGGACAAAAATGCGAAGCCAGAGCTCATGATCCCATACTCATTTGTCAGGCAGCTGGCTCCAGGGGCCGACCCCCAGCAGGGGCGGTCGGAAAGTATCTCCCACGGGAGCTGAAGGGACGAAGGTCAGAGCATGGAGGACCGGGATCAGGCGTAGGGCAGGCAGGACAAAGAAATGGAAAGGAAAAAGAGAAGGCTGGACCCAGATGTCACCCAGAATCATTGCAGAGCTTGCTCACTGGAATAAATTAAATGAGTAAAAATATGTATGTATGTATGTAAGTAGATCTACAAAAATAAATGTAGCAAAAAGTATCAAGTGGTATGCTCTGGTGCAAGGGGTGCAGAGGTGTCCAACCATAATAGAAAGGAAAAACAAGGAAGAAGGGGAGAAGAAAAGAAAGAAAGAGAGGAGAGAAGGAAAAGGGGGAAGAAAAAGAGGAAAGAGGGCCAAAAGTGTAGCCCCCCCAGTCATGCAGGGTGTATTCCAAATAAAAAATGTATGAATGTGTGTCTATAGGTAGTGGATGTAGAAATAGTTATGGTATCCTAAGTAGCTAAAAAATCTTTATATAGTACACTCAGTATGAGAGATTGTAAAAGGAACGATTATGATGGGAAGCATGGACCGTACACCAACCCGAATTTGCGCAATGCCAAGATCATGACAAAAGTTGTAAAGACTCTGTGGCAGAATTTTGGGGTACGACGCTCCAAGGAGCAATTAAGGAAATGCTGGTCAGACCTTAAACTGAGGGAGCAGGATCAGTACAGAAGAATAAAGAAAGTGCTTCAAAAAAGTAAGTACTTGTCGTGTGTTTATATCACTATTATTTACTTGCATGCTGCGCCATGTGCTTTTCTTTACTGTTGTACAGTTTAAAATGGCTATTTTCATGTTCGTGGGCACAGTAATCGGTCGTAGGAAACATCATTCACCCATTAAATACAATGTTTTTGGCAGATACAGGTTAAATATATTTGGTCATGCCTATTTGTCTAAAATTAAGTTTGCTGTCTAGATGTGTTTGTAACTAGAATGATATGCAAGCTTGATTCAGTGTAATGTAAGGAGAGGACACTCAGCAGCTGTTTACACATCTGGACTCAGGAAAACTAGTGTGGGACACAAGAACAAACTTTTTAAGGTATCCCACACATGTCTTCAGCTTGGAGCTCTGCCCAAAACAGACAATTGTACCCCACTTCCCAGCAATGTTTCATATTCATATTTTGGACTGAAGTATCTGTGTGCTAAGTATACCTTGTGTTTTATTCTCATAGGGAAGAAAAGATTCGGAGGACGCCACTCATCAGAGGACACCAGGGACCCCCCACATCAACAAGAAGGGGAAATCAGCACTAGACCCCCTGAGGATCTTGAGGAAGGAGAGGTGGAGGAAGTGGGCGAGATTGACATCCAAACAGGTGAGTGTCTGTCACCCCAGCTTCTGGCAATATATGTATGCTTGCATATTTATAATACATGTTTTTTAACCAATTTTTAGGTAATGTGCTGGTTGTTGAACCACAAGCTGAACCTTTCACCAGTGACAGCGCCCAAAGGCTCATCCACGACACCATGATGTAGAATGGGGAAATAGACATTATAAGGAAGAAACTGAATGTTATGGAACAACAAATGAAGAACATGATCAATGTGTTGGGGAGAATATAATTGTTTTCCCAATCCAATTCATTTTCCCATTTGTTGGACTTAAACCTATTTTGTTTTTATACATTTTAAAAGCCAAATTTTGAAGATGAATTTTGAAGATGCACACGGTGTGTCAACATGTGCTATCTGCTATCAGGGGATCTCAATGTATGCGTTTTGTGGGTGCAACGCCTTCCTCGTAACTCTAGTAGGTGAGAGGAAGGGGTTGCACCCCCAAAAAACGTCCATTGATCCCCCATGATGGGAGATAGCACATGTTGACATTAGGCATTGTATCAGGAGGGAAATACCCAATTGTACTCACATTTTGTGTGCATCTTCAAAAATTGGCTTTTACAGGGGTGACATCACGCCATCTGATGAAGGCAATATCAAGACATTTTTGACACTATAATGTCTGATATTGCCTTCAGTTTTTATTCGTTGAACTTTGTAAGTTCGAGAGTTGTGTATGTTATGTTTTAAAACATGCCTGTTTATAAAAAAAAATTGTGAAAAAAAAAAATTACACTAAAATTTGGAACGCACATGTGAATGTGCACAGAGTTTTTTTTCGATAATCAACAATGTGTGGCTTCTTCTTTCAATGCTCAATACCAGTTTTGTAAGTAATTTTGTGCTTACAGTGAAAACGGGGCTTATTTAGTAAAGGAAATCCACTTGGCACTACAAGTGCACTAGGAGAACCTAGGAGACAGACAAAAAAGAAACACAAGCAATAAACAAAATGCAAGATTTTATCATATCTAATTTTTTTTATTTGTTAAAAAATATTTAGACATTGTCTGGCATTGCAATGGCCCCCCTACCCATAAAAAAATTAACATATTTCTCCCGAACTTCACGGGCGCTTTGGGGTGCCAAGCCAGGATGGCCAGTATCCAGGCCCATCAGAGGATTGGAAGTAATAAGTCCCACCTCAGGCCCAACTGAGGCTATATAATTGGTTGAATTTTTCCTTAAAAAGTTGTGCAAAATGCAGCAGCATAAGATTATGTGGTTGAGTTTATACTCCGCCATGTGTATGGCTGTCAGAAACAGGCAGAACCGGCTGGCCATTATCCCAAAGGCATTCTCCACGACTCTTCTGGCTCTGGCCAGCTGGTAGTAAAAAACCCTCCCCTCTGGGGTGAGGGTCCTCTGGGGGAATGGCCTCATCAGGTGCTCACCAAGACTGAACGCTTCATCAGCAAGGAAGACGAACGGGAGTCCATCAACGTTGTCCGCATCAGGTGGCAATCCCAGGCCACCACTCTGGAGCCATTGGTAAAACTCTGTCTGGGCGAAGACTCCTCCATCCGGCCAGTCTTCCCCACATCCACATAGAGGAACTCATATAGTGCCGACACCTTAACACTATACTATGAAACCCCTTATAGTTAAAATAGTATGACCCCGAATGGGGTGGTGGCATGATGTGGATGTGCTTCCCATCTATAGCCCCTCCAGAGTTGGGAAAGTCCCAACGGTCTGCAAAATTGGAGGCCACAGTCTGCCATTCCTGTGGTGTTGAAGGAAACTGTAGAGTCAAAACAGAAAAAAAAATTTAGTACTTTTGCACATAACATTGCAAGCAGATTAGACACAAACATTCTTGGCCAACATCAGTATAAATTTAATTTTAAGGAGTATTTAAAGACACAAATATAAGGCCCACTTATCAGATTAATCCCCCCCCCTCTGGTGGCCCTTGGTAAAAATTTTAGGGGGGGTAGGGTTTGAGATGAGCTTGGGCCCCCCAAAAAAAGCCTCTGGCACTCTGCCTGAATTTAAGGACAACAATAACATTTGTACACATTTTAGAGGGGTTTTGGGGTAAAGCACTACAATGGAGTTGACAAAATACATTGTTAAGTGACTAGGCTAGATGTATATGGGCCCAGGATACCATGCTGGGGAAGATAGTGAAGTAAAATATGCATGTAGGCCAAAAAAGGAGCATTAAAAGATTACAGCTTGCATGAGGACAAAAAGGACATTCACAGCATATTACAATCATGGTAATTAGGGAATGATGAAATACAAAACATTAGCAAGCATTAAATACATAGAATGTGATGTTACAGGAGAAAACTTACCTCAATATAGTCCTTCTGCAGGACCTGAATAATAGCAGAACAGGTCTCAGGGATAATGATCCCCAGAGCCTGGGGGGAAATGCCTGAGAACTTGAGGTCCTGCAGGCTTCTCCCAGTCTCCAAGTACGGCAACGTGGTGACTAGCCTCTGCTCCGGAGTGATGGCTTGCCGCATGCAGGTATCCTGCCTGCTAATATAAAGGGTGAGCAAGGCCAACAGACGGTGAAAAAAGGGGTCCGTCATCCTGAGAAATTTCCTGAAATCTTAAGGATTATTCTCCTGGATCTCACGAAACAAAGACATATGAGAGAATTGGTCACGCTGAAGTAACCAATTCGTTGTCCATGAACTCCTTCCCACTCATGGACTGGGCTTGGGTCAAAGAATGCACCCCAACACCAAGCCTCCACACAGCACGAACTCTACAACAAGTACGTACACGCAGCATGGCTTCAAAACGGTCGGCTGGTCAGAACGCACTAACAGAACGCACTGAAGAACAGCAAGGCCTGTGAAGAGCGAGCTGAAAATCAGAAACGAACAGACAAGAACACACTGAAAAAACAGATATGAACTGTCTACACGCTCTGAAAAGCAGATACAAACCCACGAGCACAAACTGAAGAGCAATAATGGACTGAAAAGCACGAAAGCTGAAAAGTGCGAATCGTCTCTCACCAAACTTCTACTAACACGAGATAAACATGAGATTAGCAAAAGGAGCCCAAAGGGTGGTGCGCTGGCTATTATGGCAGCTAGCTGCCATAACTCTGGTATTTTTGGGGATGCCGTGTATTTCTCTTTAAGATAAAAATGGTCTCTGCAACGGATTCGCAGCGAGATCATTTTTATCGCCGGTGGGAGAGGGCCCCCCTCCCGCCATGCTCTGGTTGTCTCCGCAGCTTACCGGACCCGCCGGTAGCGGCGTAGACAATCACATCCTCTCACATGGATGCCTGGCTGCCGACTGAAGGGAAGATGGCCCCTGCTCGGCTCCATGGCATGGGAGGGCAGAGGCGATGTCAAACGTCACTTCCGCCCATAGCTCTTAAAGGAGAATTTTTTTAAAAAAAATTTTCAAGTGACTTTTTTTTTATTGCATTTTAGTGTAAATATGAGATCTGAGGTCCTGTCATACTTTTTTTCTATTACGTTTACATCCCTTTTAATAGGAATAAAAGTGACCCAAATTTAAAAAAAAAAAAAAAACAGTGTCAAAATAAAAAAATAAAAGTAAAATAAATTAAAAAAAGGATATTTTAAAGCGCCCCGTCCTGAAGAGGTTGCATGCAGAAGCGAACACATATGTGAGTAGCGCCCGCATATGGTACGGTGTTCAAAGCACACATGTGCGGTATCTTTGCAATCATTAGAGCGAGAGAGCAATAATTCTAGACTTAGACCTCTTCTGTAACTCAAAACTGGTAACCTGTAGACAGTGGCGGCCCGTCCATAGGGGGCGCATGGGCGCCGCCCCCCCAAAGCCAGTCAAAAAAAAAATGTCCCTTTAAAAAAAAAAAGTTTCTTTAACAAGTGCACTGTGTTTCGGGCGCCGGACACGGTGCACTATGGAAGCGTCATGCCAATGCAATCCCGTGATTGCAGGCAAAATGCTTCATTTGCTGTTTTTTTTGTTGCCTTGTGGCGCTGTGCAGTGCGCCTCTAGATGCTGATTGGGGCATTCTCCTTCATGTCTTCATTTCTGGGCGGTGCTGTCACCGGGCGGCGTGTCACTTCCTGTTTCGGCTGGTGTGAATGGAGAAACAAGGTAAGTTAATGTGTTACTAACAGCCTTTGTCTGTCCCATGTGTTATACTCTTCTTAGTCTGTGATCGGAGGGTGGAGGGAGCCGTGCTTCACCTCTGCCCTGCCTGGAATCAACCTCCGCTCCAGCCCTTCACCCGACAATCTGCTGGAGCCTTAATTACACATTTCCTGTATGTGTATATCACGGTGGCTCCCAGCACTGCATCCTAGAGTCATGCTGTGCATTCTATCATCTCATCTCATCTCTCTCTCTCTCTCTCTCTCTCTCTCTCTCTCTCTCTCTCTCTTCTATCTGTATAACTGCTTATCTCTCTCTATCTTAGTATCTATCTATCTGTATATCTATCTATATAACTGTCTATCTGTCTGTCTATCTATCTATCTGTATATCTATCTATCTGTATATTTATCTATATAACTGTATATCTATCTATCTGTATATCTATCTATCTGTATATCTATCTGTATATCTATCTGTATAACTGTATATCTATCTGTCCCATGTGTATATCATGTCTGTCCCATGTGTTATACTCTTCTTAGTCTGTGATCGGAGGGTGGAGGGAGCCGTGCTTCACCTCTGCCCTGCCTGGAATCAACCTCCGCTCCAGCCCTTCACCCGACAATCTGCTGGATCTATCTATCTATCTATCTGCATATCTATCTATATAACTGTATATCTATCTATCTGTATATCTATATAACTGTATATCTATCTATCTATCTATCTATCTATCTATCTATCTATCTATCTATCTATCTATCTATCTATCTATCTATCTATCTATCTATCTATCTATCTATCTATCTATCTATCTATCTATCTATCTATCTATCTGTATATCTATCTGAATATCTGTCTATCTGTCTATCTGTATATCTATCTGTATAACTGTATATCTATCTATCTGTATATCTATCTATATAACTGTATATCTATCTATCTATCTATCTATCTATCTATCTATCTATCTATCTATCTATCTATCTATCTATCTATCTATCTATCTATCTATCTATCTATCTATCTATCTATCTATCTATCTATCTATCTATCTATCTGTATATCTATCTGTATATCTATCTATCTGTATATCTATCTGTATATCTATCTGTATATCTATCTATATAACTGTATATCTATCTATCTATCTATCTATCTATCTATCTATCTATCTATCTATCTATCTATCTATCTATCTATCTATCTATCTATCTATCTATCTATCTATCTATCTATCTATCTATCTATCTATCTAACTGTATATCTATCTGTATATCTATCTGTATATCTGTATATCTATCTGTATCACTGCATATCTATCAATCTATCTGTATATCTATCTATCTGTATAACTGCATATCTATCAATCGATCTGTATAACTATCTATCTATCTATCTATCTATCTATCTATCTATCTATCTATCTATCTATCTATCTATCTATCTATCTATCTATCTATCTATCTATCTATCTATTGGCCCCATCACGGGCGAGTGATGTGGGGGGGGTGTTGAGATTTTGTTTGCGCCCCCCTAAAAAAATGGAGCACCAGCCGCCACTGCCTGTAGACATTTTTAAACATCGCCTATGGAGATTTTTAAGGGTAAAAGTTTGTCTCCATTCATATCTATCTATATAACTGTATATCTATCTATCTATCTATCTATCTATCTATCTATCTATCTATCTATCTATCTATCTATCTATCTATCTATCTATCTATCTATCTATCTATCTATCTATCTATCTATCTATCTATCTATCTATCTATCTATCTATCTATCTATCTATCTATCCTTATATCTATCTATCTGTATATCTATCTGTATATCTATCTGTATGTCTATCTGTATATCTATCTGTATATCTATCTATATAACTGTATATCTATCTATCTATCTATCTATCTATCTATCTATCTATCTATCTATCTATCTATCTATCTATCTATCTATCTATCTATCTATCTATCTATCTATCTATCTATCTATCTATCTATATATCTATCTATCTATCTGTATATCTATCTGTATATCTGTCTATCTGTCTATCTGTATATCTATCTGTATAACTGTATATCTATCTATCTGTATATCTATCTATATAACTATATAACTGTCTATCTATCTATCTATCTATCTATCTATCTATCTATCTATCTATCTATCTATCTATCTATCTATCTATCTATCTATCTATCTATCTATCTATCTATCTATCTATCTATCTATCTATCTATCTATCTATCTATCTATCTATCTATCTATCTATCTATCTATCTGTATATCTATCTGTATATCTATCTGTATATCTGTATATCTATCTGTATCACTGCATATCTATCAATCTATCTGTATATCTATCTATCTGTATAACTGCATATCTATCAATCGATCTGTATAACTATCTATCTATCTATCTATCTATCTATCTATCTATCTATCTATCTATCTATCTATCTATCTATCTATCTATCTATCTATCTATCTATCTATCTATTGGCCCCATCACGGGCGAGTGATGTGGGGGGGGGGGTGTTGAGATTTTGTTTGCGCCCCCCTAAAAAAATGGAGCACCAGCCGCCACTGCCTGTAGACATTTTTAAACATCGCCTATGGAGATTTTTAAGGGTAAAAGTTTGTCTCCATTCCACGAATGGGTGCAATTTTTAAGCATGACATGTTGGGTATCAATTTACTCGGCGTAACATTATCTTTCACAATATAAAAAAAATTGGGCTAACTTTACTGTTGTCTTATTTTTTAATTCAAAAAAGTGTATTTTTTCCAAAAAAAAGTGTGCTTGTAAGACCGCTGCGTAAATACGGTGTGACAGAAAGTATTGCAACGACCGCCATTTTATTCTCTAGCGTGTTAGAAAAAATAAAATGTTTGGGGGTTCTAAGTAATTTTCTAGCAAAAAAAAAAAAAAAATTTAACTTGTAAACAACAAGTGTAAAAAAAAGGCTCGGTCCTTATGTGGTTAAACTTGTGCAATAAATGTTACTATTTTAATACTGAGTGGTGCCCCCCCCCCCTTGTTTCTTTTACCTACAAGTACAAGCTCTGCTTTTGGTATTGCAGTCCTCTGCAGTGGCTGTGCTTTACTGTTATGCCGTGTACACACGACCAGACTTTTCAACAGAAAAGGTCTGACGGAACAAATCCGTCTGACCATTTGATCGTGTGTGGGCTTCATCGGACCTTTGCTGTCGAAAAATCAGACGGACTTTAGAAATAGAACATGTTTCAAATCTTTCCGCCGGAACTCCGCCGGACCCAGTTCCTATCGAGAAATCCGCTCGTCTGTATGTTAGTCCGACGGACAAAAAACGACGCATGCTCTGAAGCAAGTACGAGACGGAAGCGCTCGGTCTGGTAAATCTAGTGTTCGTATTGGAGCTAGCACATTCCTCGTGTTGCAAATTCTGTGATCGTTCAATGCAGCGCATTATTGTCTTCTTTATAATGCAAGCAGAACGAAGTTCTGCTCATATTCACACAGAGTTCTCACAAACAGATTTCTGGATTATTTCTCTTGATCTCATGAATGATATTGTATTTTTTAAAAGCCCGATCTCCATAATAATGTTTACAAATTTATTTTTTGAGTCATCTTTGATTATTTTTGATTTCATCAAGATCTTTTTTTTATGATTATTTAAAAATTATTTTCTAGTGATCTCCGTATTTTTTTTTTTTTTTGTGTGTCAAATTACCACAATAACATTAATAATGTTTTTTTTGTGTGTCAAGTTAACACAATAACATTATTAATGTTTTTTTTTGTGTGTCAAGTTAACACAATAACATTATATTTTTGTTTTTTTTGGAACCTCAAGGAGGTTGGTGTCCCTTGTTAATTTGACATTGTCTTTTAGAAATGTATTTGAATAAAAACACATAGGCAAGTATTTTCAGAAAATAAAATATCCATTTATTCTGGTTAACAAAATAAAGATGAAGGAAACGCTGGAGAAATTTGGAATTTGTGAAGCCTTTTGGCCCCAGGGCACACATCAAGTCTCTGGAAATGAAAATTGGGATCTTGAGGAGTCCATATAATAGGGAGCACAATCTGATCCAGGACCAGACCAGAAGCAGATGACATATATGTCCCCAGGCTGTGGTACTACACCAGCCTGTGTCTTCTGTCAGACCAGACTGAACCCAGGTCATCACTTTCTTCTCTTCGTTGCAGCCTTCCCTCCATGCTGCCCTGCAGCCTTCCTTGGAGGCTGTGGCTCTGGTGGTGGACTTGTGGCAGGAGGAGGAGGAGGAGGAGGGGCTTGCTCATATATTTGGCTGTTGGCAGTTAAATCGCCCCTTGTGAAGGGCATCAAAAATAATTCTTTCACAGAGGAGGCATTGGCCCTTCTCCAATTAGAGCAACCTGCTGGCTATATAGCAGCCATAGGCCTCTTCAGCTTCGGGGGGGCTCCTGAGGACATTCGTAGCTTCTCGAATGAGGCGCAGTGATGCCTCCTCTGTCACCGTCCCCTTCCTTGGCCTTTTTGTATAAAGGCGTAGGGAGGCACCTGCGATTGGGTGAGGCTCCCACTGGGCCCGCCTACCTCCTAGCTGTCACTGGGCCCCCCCAAATCCTGGCTGTCACTTTCCACACCTTCCTCCTGGCTGAGCTCACCTTGTGTATAAAAAAGGGACATAGTTTTAGTTTTTGGTTCATCAATCACACACAATTTTCAGCTCATGACTTGCAAATTCAATCTTAATACATATAAATGAGTATCATTCTGACCCCATTTTTTCAAGCTGGTGACAAACATTTTTGGCCACTACTGTCAACTGATATGTATACATCATATTTTGGATAAAATCCTTAATAGGTAATTAATTATAGCATCTAGTTAACAGGACACTAAATATGTCTAAAAATAATATACCTGACTCCAGCTGGGCACATCTGGTTCTTCCAGGATGGAATGCCCAGGTTGTTCCTCATCAGCCTCTGCTGGGGTGGAGGGAAGGGTGGAGGGAAGGCTGCAGGAAAAGGTGGAGGGAAGGGTGGAGAGAAGGGTCGAAAGAGATTCAGTGGCTTCAGTCTGGTCGTCAAGAAAACGCAGTTTTTCGAAGTACCACAGCCTGGGTACATACACATCATCTGCTAATGCTCCTGATCTCAGGGAAGCCTGGATCTTGTTATGCTCCCTCCTATACATATTCCTCAAGATCCCAATTTTGCATTCCAAAATCTTCATGGTTGCTTCTGAGATCAAAGTCTGCACAAACCTTACTGGTTTATTGTAATATGCACTGTGTTTGACCTCCCACAGATTCCTCATCTCCCTGTACTTGTCAATAAATTGGAACATGAACTCAGGGTCCTTAAACTTATTATTCATTTTTTCTGTAAGACAATACACAAGACAAAAACACTAATGTTAGCCTAAACGCTCATAATCTTTTTCCAACATAGGCCTCAAACTTTAAGCAGTATAGGCCACTGTTGGTTCCAAATTTAATAAAAATTACCTTCGTTTTGGACGCTCGCAACTTCAGTGCCTATTTCCTCCATGCACAGAACGTACGTATGACACATGCGTGTTAGCTTTATATACACTGCGTAAGCGTGAAAATCCACCTGCGTCACCCGCCCCTGACGTTCTTTTTTCACGAATATTTTCCGCGCCCTCTCTACGCACAAAACGTACGTATGGCACATTAGTGTTAGCTTTATATACACTGCGCATGCGTGAAACTCCGCCTGCATCGCCCGCCCCTGACGTACTTTTTCACGAATATTCCCCACCCCTTCTCTCTACGGTGCGCAGTTAGGAGCAACATGGCGGAGACACAGCAGGTGTGTGTTAATTACTCCAGTAGCGAGGAAAGCCCGGAGCCCAAAACGTCCCTATCTGGGAAGAAGAGATTTCAGGCCTCCAATATGGCCTTTGAGAAAATGGTGGAGATGGTGTACATCTTGCGGAGGAACAATTATGATGGGAAGCATGGACCGCACACCCAGCCGAATTTGCGCAAGGCCAAGATCATGTCCAAAGTTGTGAAGACTGCAGCAAAATTTTGGGGTACGCCGCTCCAAAGACCAATTAAGGAAACGCTGGTCCGACCTTAAACTGAGGGAGCCGGATCAGTATAGAAGAAGATAAAAAGTGCTTTAAAAAAGTAAGTATTTGTCGTGTGTTCCTATTCTGATTATTCAATTTCATGCTGCTCCAAGTGCTTTTTCTTTACTGTTGTACAGTTTTAAATGGCTACTTTCATGCTCATGGACACAGTATTCGTTCGTAGGAAACATCGTTATTAGTAGGAAACATCGTTCGAAGGAAACATCGTTTGACAATATATACAATGTATTTAGTTGATACAGGGTTTCAAATACATTTTTGGTCTTGCTAATTTGTCTTATTAAAAGAAGTTTAGGACATTGTTGTCTAGATGTCTTTGAAACTTGAATGAATTGCAAACTTGATTCAGTGGAATGTAAGGAGAGGACACTCAGCAGCTGTTTACATATCTGGATGCAGGAGCACTAGTGTGGGACACCAGAGCACATTTTTTAGGGTAACCCACACAGGTGCTCCAGTGGATACTTAGGGTGTCTCCATCTGTGAAACTTGGCCAAAAAAGGTAAGTATTGCAGTTTTGTTAAAAGGGATTTTTAATCATGTCTTCAACTTGGATCTCTTCCCAAATATACAATTGTACACCACTTCAAAGCAATGTTTCATATTCATATTTCTGGACTCAAATATCTGTGTGCTAAGTATACCTTTTGTTTCATTCTCATAGGGGAGAAAAGACTCAGACAACAGGCTACCCCCAACCTCACCAGCCTTAATGGGTAGTTAGCCCCAGCCCCCCCAAGGATGTGGAGGAAGGAGAGGTGGAGGAAGTGGGTGACATAGGCACCCCACCAGGTGAGTGTCTGACACCCCAGTTGCAGGTAATCTATGTATGCCTGTATATTTCTAAATACATGTTTTTTCATCAATTTTAGATGATGTGCTGGTTGTGGAAGGGGAAGTGGCGGAACCTTTTTCCACCGACAGCGCCCCCCCCTCTCGAGGATGTGGAGGAAGGAGAGATGGAGGAAGTGGGTGAGATGTGCACCCCACCAGGTGAGTGTCTGACACCCCAGCTTCAGGTAATCTATGTATGCCTGCATATTTCTAAATACATGTTTTTTCATCAATTTTAGGTGATGTGCTGGTTGTGGAAGGGGAAGCGGCAGAACCTTTTTCCACTGACAGCGCCCAAAGACTGATTGGCCAGATCATGGCCTGGAATGGGGAGATTGATGCCATGCGCAATTGGCAGGACATCATGCAGCAGGAAATGAATAACATGATCAATGTTTTGGGGAGAATTTAATCCCTTTTTCCCTAAAACTAAATCGATCATGTTCTTCATTTCCTTTTTAGATGCCCACATTCTGAGATTTTAATTTTTTTAAATTTTAAAAGCCAAATTTTGAAGATGCACATGGTGTGTCAACATGTGCTATCTACCATCAGGGGATTTCAATGTACGTGTTTTGTGGGTGCAACCCCTTCCTCATAACCTAAGTAGGTGAGAGGAAGGGATTGCACCCACAAAACACGTCCATTGATCCCCCATGATGAGAGATAGCATATGTTGACATTATTGGAATCCCAATTTGTATGCATCTTCAAAGTTTGGCTTTTACAGGGGTGACATCACCCCATCTGATTTAGGGCAATATCAAGACATTTTTGACACTATAATGTCTGATATTGCCTTAATTTTTTAGATGTTGAACTTTGTAAGTTTTTAAAAAAAATAAAATAAAATAAAAAAGTTAAAAAAAAAATGATATTGTTAAAAAAGAAATATATATATTTTTTTAAAAATTATATTGTTAAAAAAAGAAATATATATATTAAAAAAATTATATTGTTAAAAAAAGAAATATATATTTAAAAAATAAATATTATAAACACACATGTGAATGTGCAGAGATGAAAAAGTTTGCTAATCAACAATGTGTGGCTTCTTCCTTCAATGCTCAATACAAGTTTTTTAAGTAATTTTGTGTTTACAGTAACAATGGAACCAGCAGGTCTGTACTTTGATAGTCTGTTTTGTGTTATGAGTTTCAGTTCCACCACTTTGTGCTACCTTGTTGAGCCAAGTGAACCATTCCTGGACTAGGTGAATGTGTTTGGATCGCCAGTGAACTGGGATGCACATTCTCACTGCATTACTCATGTACATTGGTTTAAAGTAGCCATAAATGGATTGAAATACAGTGCCTTGCAAAAGTATCCCCCCCCCCCTTGGTTTTTTACCTATTTTGTTACATTATAGCCTTTAGTTCAATATTTTTTTAATCTGAATTATATGTGATGGATCAGAACACAATAGTCTAAGTTGGTGAAGTAAAATTAGAAAAATATATACATAAAACTATTTTTCCGAAATAAAAAAATGATAATTAACATGTGCATATGCATTCACCCCCTTTGTTATGAAGCCCATAAAAAACTCTGGTGCAACCAATTACCCTCAGAAGTCACATAATTAGTGAAATGACGTCCACCTGTGTGCAATCTAAGTGTCACATGATATGTCATTACATATACACACCTTTTTGAAAGGCCCCAGAGGCTGCCACACCTAAGCAAGAGGCACCACTAACCAAACACTGCCATGATGACCAAGGAACTCTCCAAACAAGTAAGTGACAATGTTGTTGAGAAGTACAAGTCAGGGTTAGGTTATAAAAAAATATCCAAATCTTTGATGATCCCTAGGAGCACCATCAAATCTATCATAACCAAATGGAAAGAACATGACAAACCTGCCAAGAGACTGCCGCACACCAAAACTCATGGACCAGGCAAGGAGGACATTAATCAAAGAGGCAAAGGGGCAGCTGTGTCATGTCTCGTATTGTATCCCAAAGGCGTCCAACAGATGACCATTGACCTTCACCCTTGCCTGCAGAGAAGAGTTGAGCCATAACTCTGAGACACATGGACTTCAAAAAAACACATGGAGAAAAGAACACTAGCGTGGAGAACACTTTTTATATAATCCCAGACTACTCTGTCCGATTCCTTCTCATGCCTTCTCATACGTGGTGTATCTGGATTTTGCAAAAGCATTTGATACAGTTCCCCAAAAACGTTTACTGTACAAAATAAGGTCCCTTGGCATGGACCATAGGGTGAGTACATAGATTGAAAACTGGCTACAAGGGTGAGTTTAGAGGGTGGTGATAAATGGGGAGTACTCGGAATGGTCAGTGGTGGGTATTAGGGTCCCCCCAGGGTTCTGTGCTGGGACCAATCCTGTTTAATTTGTTCATAAACGACCTGGAGGATGGGGGAAACAGTTCAATCTCTGTATTTGCAGACGATACTAAGCTAACCAGGGCAATAACTTCTCTGCAGGATGTGGAAACCTTGCAAAAAGATCTGAACAAATTAATGGGGTGGGCAACTACATGGCAAATGAGGTTCAATGTAGAAAAATGTAAAATAATGCATTTGGGTGGCAAAAATATGAATACACTCTATACACTGGGGGAGAACCTAGGATGGAAAAGGACCTGGGGGTCCTAGTAGATGATAGGCTCAGCAGTGGCACGCAATGCATGCATTAAAAAAGGGGTTAATGCCAGAGATAAAATGATAATTCTCCCGCTCTACAAAGACTCTGATCCGGGGAGGAAGGATGTACTGGAAATGGAGCGAGTATAAAGAAGGGCAACAAAGCTAATAAAGGGTCTTGAGGATATTATTTATGAGGAAAGGTTGTGCGCACTGAACTTATTCTCTCTGGAGAAGAGACGCTTGAGATATCTGAAATGGGTGAGGAACCACACAAAGACAAATAGTCTTGTATGAGCTGGGTGCACGGATGTTCTGTAGGGGTGCTTCTAGAGCAGAGGTTCTCAACTCCTGTCCTCAGGACCCACTAACAAGCATGGTTTGAAAGATAACTGAAATACATCACAGGTGATATCATTTTCTGCTCAGTGATTGCAGTATTCCAGTGGGGGCCCGTCCATTAGGGGCGCCGGAGCGCCACTCCCTCTATCCACGGCCACCACCCCCTTGCTCTATCCACTGCCGCTATTATGACAAGACACCGCCACCCTCTATTCATGAGTCCGGCCCCTTTCAGGACACTGGGTGTGTGAATTACAGTGGCAGGGGTGTGTTTTTTGAAGCACCTGATTAGAGCCAGAGGATCTAATAAGCTTCAAAATAAATAACTTCAAAATAGGGTGGGCTTGTGGCGTAGAGCATTGCGCCAGGAGCCCACCCAGGTGTAACAACATGAATGAATATTCACTATTGAAACACTGATCCTCAATCTGGCCAATCAGAAGCAGGTCTGAGACCCATTTTCCGATTGGCCGAAAAGAGAAGAGTTTCAATTGGCCGCCGAGGAGGAGGGAGGAAACAGCAGCTGCCGTGATGCCCGTGGAGAGAAAGGGAAGGGAAAGCCATTGCCGCCATGCCCACTGAGCAAGGGAAGCTGCCGGTGCAGCCCGGGAGAAGCGTTGCCCACCATAGATGGGGTAAGTACACCAGATCCACCTGACCAACGCGGGACCGACCGGGGGGGGTCTTACTGTTTGCCGCCACTCCAAAAAAATTACCACCGGCCGCCACTGCAGTAGTTCTAGTCTGCATCTCCTCAAGGAAATAATTAAAATCTGGCCTGTTAGTGGGTCCTGAGGACAGGAGTTGAGAACCACTGTTCGAGAGGGTCCAGCTTGTACAGATCCTCATAATAGGACTGAATCCTTCTGCCAATATCCTCAGTTTTAGAGAACAAGTTGCCCTTTTTGTCTATACACTATGAATAGTCATGCTTGCTCATTTGGCTTGCAAGGTTCTTACACGCACAAGGTGTCTCTTTACTTACTTAGTCCCTCTAGCAAGTGAAAGCAGGTACATTCACACTAATGCATTTTTTGATGCATTTTGCAGAAATGCAGGAAAATTTTTTAACATGGGTTCCTGTGGAACATGTTCACATCAATACATTTTTGTGCCTCTGCGTTTTTGGAAAGGGTCGGGGACTTTTTCCCGCAAAATGCAGCGTTTTTCATGTAATAGAACTCAATGGACCCGCATCCAAAATGCAAGTACCGTGTTTTTACATTGATTTTGCCTCGATTTGCGTTTTGTGTTTTTTTATTTCTTTTTTTTTACACTGTATATAGCTGGTTGCTAAGGAGGGGGCTGGGAAGCTGGCCACTGCGTCCTTAATAACCGATGAGTCATCAGATGTCAGCTGGCTTCCCGCTCAATGTAAAAATAAATGCTGGCTAAAAAAAAAAATTGTGAAAAAAAACAATGTGAGGTTCCCCCCCAGGTCCATACCTTGGGTCTAGAATGGATTCCGAGGGGACCCCATGCCATTTTTTTTTTTAAATGGCGTGGCGGTCCCCCCAAAATCCATATCAGACCCCCCCTCCTGAACCATACCAGGCCGCATGCCCTCAACATGGGGGGATGGGTGCTTTGGGGCAGGGGGCTCTGCGCCCCCCACCCCAAAGCACCTTGCCCCCATGTTGATGGGGACAAGGGCCTCTTCCTGACAACCCTTGTCCGGTGCTTGTCGGGGTTTGCGGGCGGGGGGCTTATCGGAACCTGGAAGCCCCTTTTAATAAAGGGGCCCCCAGATCCCGGCCTCCCAATTTGAATGAGTATGGGGAACATTGTACCCCTACCCATTCACTAAAAAAAGTAGTGTAGTGTTAAAAACACTTTTATTAAAAATCTTCTTCTTCTCTGCTTCTTCCTCTGGTCTTCCTCCCTCTTCTCCGGCATCTTCATCCTCCGGTTTTCTCCTTCTCCCCCTGCTTCTTCTTCCGATCTTCTTCTTCCTCTGCCGACCCTCCTCCAATGCTGTGTCCCGCTAACGATGGGGGCATGGCAATCGGGTTGCGTCATCCGGGGGCCGTGCCCCCTTGTGACGTCACTGCCCGGGGCATGATGGGTCAGTGACGTCCCCATTGTTATTTAGGAAATGCAGGACATAAGCGCTGACAGATCAGTGGGACCCAGCTTCAGAGGAGGGTCATAGGCGGGAGCGGCAGCAGAGGAAGAAGAAACAGGGGGAGAAGGAGAAGAACAGAGGATGAAGATGTGGAAGAAGATGGAGGAAGACCGGAGGAAGAAGCGGAGAAGAAGAAGATTTTTAATAAAATTCTTGTCAAAAACTGTCTACTGTATTTTTTAACACTACACTACTTTTTTTTAGTAAATGGGTAGGGGTACAATGTACCCTATACTCATTCACATAGGGGGGGCCGGGATCTGGGGGCCCCCTTGTTAAAAGGGCCTTCCAGATTCCCCCTGCAAACCCCGACAACCACCGGGCAAGGGTTGTCGGGAAGAGGCCCTTGTCCCCATCAACATGGGGGCAAGGTGCTTTTGGGTGGGGGGGCGCAGAGCCCCCCTGCCCCAGAGCACCCATCCCCCCATGTTAAGGGCATGCGGCCTGGTATGGTTCAGGGGGGAGCTTGCTCGTCCCCTCTCTTTCATGACCTGCCGGGCTGCATGCTCTGTTAAGGGTCTGGTATGTATTTTGGGCGGACCCCACGCCATTTTTAAAAAAAAATTTGGCATGGGAGTCCCCTCCGAATTCATACTAGACCCAAGGGCCTGGTATGGACCTGGGGAGGGACCCCACATTGTTTTTTTTTTCATAATTTTTTTTTAGTCAGCATTTTTTTTTTACATTGAGTGGAAAGCCAGCTGACAACTAAGAGCTGACTCATTGGTTGTTAAGGACGCGGCGGCCGGCTTCCCGCCCCCCTCCTTAGCAACCACCTATATACAGTGTAAGAAAAAAACGCAAATTGCGGCAAAATCGCTGTAAAATCGCTGTAAAAATGTGTGTCCAGAAACGCAAAAAGCACTGCAGAAAGGCTCAAAAGCAACACGCATAGATGTGAATCGAGCCTAAGGCCACGTACACACGGGCGGACTTTTCGACCGGACTGGTCCAATGGACTTTACGACTGACTTTTGACGGACTTCCGATGGACTTTTGAACGAACGGACTTGCCTACACACGATCACACCAAAGTCTGACGGATTCGTACGTGATGACGTACGACCGGACTAAAATAAGGAAGTTGATAGCCAGTAGCCAATAGCTGCCCTAGCGTGCGTTTTCGTCTATCAGACTAGCATACAGACGAGCGGAAAGATTTGAAGCATGTTTCAAATCTAAAGTCCGTCAGATTTTCTGTCGGACCAGTCCGCCGGTCGAAGAGTACGCTCGTGTGTATGCTGCATAAGTCTGAATAGCACCACTTTAAATATAAGCTCAGACAAAAAGACGTATTGGCTGCAGAGAGAGAAACATCATTTTTGCCCCAGTACAAATCATTAGTAAGACCTCATCTAGAATTTGCAGTTAAATTTTGGGCACCAGTTCACAAAATGATATTGGTGAACTTGAGAAAGTGCAGAGAAGAGCAACCAAACTGATAAGAGGCATGGAGGAGCTCAGTTATAAGAAAAGATTAGCTCAACTGAATTTATTCTCTCTTGACAAGAGGAGGATATGATCAACATATACATAAGTACATAAGTACATAACATACATAAGTACATAACAACATATACATAAGTAGTCTATATAGTGAACTTTGTGTAGCATTATTCACTTTAAGGTCATCACAAAGGACAAAGGGGTGCTTTTTCTGTCTGTAAGAAAAGAGATTTAATCACCAATACAGAAAGGCTTCTTCACAGTAAGAGCTGTGAAAATGTGAAATAGACTCCTCCAAGAGCTGGTTTTGGCCAGCTCAGTAGATTGTTTTTAAAAAGCTTGAATAATTTTCTAATATTAATGAATACTAATATTTATAGGCAAGGTTTATCCAGGGAAAATCCGTCCACCTCTTGGGTGATCAGGAAGGAATTTTTTCCCCACTGCAGCAAATTGGATCATGCTTTATTGGGGGGGGGGGGGGGGGGTTGCCTCTGGATCACCATACATATCTACAAAATGAATGAAGCATAAGCAGGGAGATGTATGCACTGCAGTTATTCTTCAGGTACAGTTTCTTCTTCAGACAACCCTCTTAAGAACAGTACAGCAGCAGTACAGTAGTGACATCACTAAATCTCACTTAAAATCTCATGAGACTAGCAGTCAAAGTATCTTTAACTAGAAAACATGAAAATGGGACTTTAAAGGCACTCCAAAAGGTCATTGTATACCTCTATGTGCAAGTAATGACACAACATAATCATTGTATTATGAAAAGTCATTATTACAAAATTTGATTACAAAGTCATTAAATCTTTGTTTAAAAACACATTGGCTAAAGCACATATACATATAACCACCAGAAATTAAACACCTCCTAGTCTTGGTCCATTAATGCCTGTCACGGTTTAAACTGCAGTTTCCTGCTTGTGTATGCTTATCTCCTTGCTGCATTGATCCTGCTAGACCATTGATTGTTTTCACATTTATTGTTTGGCTTCTGTGTTCACCTATAGACGTTGCCTGCTACACTGTGGGTTTTCAAATCTTTACCTTCTATCACTTCCTGGCCCGCCTCCTAGTTTGCTTTCCTATATAAGACATGCTCAGTGCAGCCCAGGTTGCCGGAACAACTTCCTAGTTCTCTGAGCTCCTGTTTGCCTAGTGTTCCATGTATTCACTGTCTGACTTCCGTGTATGGACCCCAGTTTTATCCTCCATTTGTGTTTGTCTGCCAGGCAGGACCCCATTGTCGCCACTTTTTCTCATACAGCGCTGTTTTAAAATTTTGGATTTGCATGTGAGTGTACATCTATTTTATTTCAAATAAATACTTTTTGTTTTTCGGATTTACACTATGTGGCCCTTCTTTTCTTTCCCTATTCTTCCACATCAATTTTTGGTCCATGGAATGTTGCCTTGAGGGGTTTGCTTACGGAACACCCCATCACTTCCTTAAGATCTACATGACCTCCCAGATCCGGAAGATTACGCACACCTCCCGAGTTCCTGGTATAATTTGGATGAATACAACAAACCCGTGAGACCGCATTCTTCTCGGAGTATACCCAGCCACTCACCACCTAAGCCTTGTCCGACCCAATCCGGCGTATGCCCCATTGGGTCCACCTTATCCGGTAAGCCTCCTCAACTCTTGGTGGTAGTGAGCGGATTTTGAGCTGAGATATCTACACAACTCTTCAATATTCTGTTTAACATATTGCCATACAGACTATGTATCTCTAATGTTTACATGAGGACTACATGCTCTGAGCAGACATAATTGATCCTTCTTACTGTATATTTGACCTGTTTACAGTTTTATATGACATTGTTCAGCGCCACACTTTTTTGTAGTTTTACTGTGTTTGTCTGCCACCTGCCCTGACCTCGGCTTGTTTCCCAGATCCACTTCTTCTGTCTCCTGCCATCTGTACTCTGCATACACCATACATGAGTGATCTCCATATCATTGGCTAGGCATACCTGAGGGCTGCCACCTGATTCCAACTTGCTGCAAGTTCATCACCACCATCAGGGGCCCTGGTAAAGAAACAGGCTGGGGCTTAGTCCCTGTACCATGGGGAACCCCTGGGTCAGCATTTTACAAGGGCTCACTACCACAGAAACCTGACAATACCTTCCTTCTGTATGAACTAATGATAAGTAAAAACTGTATAATAATTTAAAAATACACAAATATCATGCTTAAAGTGAGGCAAGGGTCAGGACTTTCTACATGTTTCCTAAATCTGTGTTCACTTCATCTGCAGATACTGAGGTGTTTCTGTAAATTGTATATTAGTTTGATAGTTTGGCTTTTCATTCCACTTATTGGTTCTCATGCCATACCATTATAATCATCAATAAAAAACTACTTACATATATTTCAAATTGTGCCTAGACATATATTACATTCTGAGATAAAGATATGTGTATTCTGCTGTATGGTATCCCCAATGAGGTTTGGAAGGCCACAGGAAACCAGATCAGGGGCACTCACCACCGATCTCTGCATCTGGCCAGAATGGTAAACAGGGATATTGCAAGTTTACTGTTCTGCCCAGACACAGCAGTTAGTGGTGAAGTAGGATCAAAGTCGTACCAAAGTAGTGCAAGAACCTTTTTCAAAGTGAGACTAGTTAAAGCGGAGTTCCACACAAAAATGGAACTTCCGCTTTTCGGAACCCTCCCCCCCTCCGGTGTCACATTTGGCACCTTTCAGGGGGGAGGGGGTGCAGATACCTGTCAAAGACAGGTATTTGCACCCACTTCCGGCATAGACTCCCATGGGAGTCTATGCCTCTTCCCGTCCTGACCGCGCAGTCTGCTGGGAACACACAGCTCCCAGGAGAGAGCGGGGACCACTAGGGACGCGCAGCGCGACTCGCGCATGCGCAGTAGGGAACCGGGAAATGAAGCCGCAATGCTTCACTTCTTGATTCCCTCACCCAGGATGGCGGCAGCAGCTGCCGAGAACCGAGCGGGTTCTCGGCGTCCCCTGCCGACATCGCTGGACCCTGGGACAGGTAAGTGGCAATGTATTAAAAGTCAGCAGCTGCAGTATTTGTAGCTGCTGGCTTTTAATATTTTTTTTTTTTTGGCAGTGTGGGTGAACCCCCACTTTAAGACAGCTCTCATAGGGAACCATTAATTTAAACACATCATGCAACATGTGCTCCCAGGCTGGGTTCACTCTTGTACGACAAACGCTCCGACATTGGGAGCTCATGTCGCATGACATGTGAAAATCAATGTTTCTCCTATGACAGCCATCTTAACTGGTCCGACACAAGTCGGTCCAACTTTGAAAATGCTCCCTGCACTACTTTGGTCTGACTTTGATCCTTCTTCAGCCCATTGAATATCACTGAAGTAATAAATTACTTTAAAAACCTGTGTACTGCATTTTATTTTTGACACTTTTTTTTAGGAGAATGGGTAGGGGTACAATGTACCCCACACTCATCCACACAGGGTGTGGAGCAGGGATCTGGGGGCCCCCCTGTTAAAGGGGGCTTCCAGATTCCGATAAGCCCCCAGCCCGCAGCCCACGACAACCAATGGCCAGGGTTGGCCCCAGGGAGGCCCTTGTCCTCATCAACATTGGGACAAGGTGCTTTGGGGTGGGGGGGCTGGGCCCCCCCTGCCCCAAAGCACCCACCCTCCATGTTGAGGGCATGCAGCCTGGTTTGGTTCAGGGGGGGATCTCGCTCATCCCCACCCCCTTTCCTGACCTGCCTGGCTGTGTGCTCTGGTAAGGGTCTGGTATGGATTTTGGGGGGGAACTCATGCCATTATTTTTTTTTATTTGGCGTGGAGTTTACCCTAAATATTCATACCAGACACAAAGTGCCTAGTATTGTTGGGATCAAAGTCGGATCCCCATTCATTTAAGTCGGACAGATGTCGTGTCGTACCAGTGTGAACCCAGCCTCAATGTCAGAGCATTTGTCGTACCAGTGTGAACCCGGCCTAAAACCTAGAAGCTGATTGGTTACTATGTACAGCTGCACCAGATTCTATGTGCACCAGTTTTAGTAAATCTACCTCTTTGTTAATTAGCAGCAGGATCTGCTCCATTTTCTCAGTTTAGAAGAGTCTTTGTTAATTCCCCCCATTTTGTTTATTAATTTGAAATATCAAGGTAATTTATTTTGTTATCGCTTATCATTTGTACTTTAGCTTATTGAATGCATTTGCATTTTAAAGCAAGTATTTTCTTTGCAAGAGTCCCATTGTACTCACAAAGACATCATGGAATTGAAAGTGATGGCGTGGAAAACAGTGTGTTCTAAAATTGGACTTTTCAATTAAGGTGCCAAGGAAGAATACAAGGAAATAATCTAGCAAAATTATTTGTGATTTATCTATTTGGCAGCTAAATGGCTTTGCCCCAGTACTGCTGGCTGACTTTATACTACACTGTACTCTAGGTACTAAACAAGAAAAAAAAATG
The DNA here is from genome assembly GCA_037952925.1 of Lithobates clamitans. Lineage (NCBI taxonomy): Eukaryota > Metazoa > Chordata > Amphibia > Anura > Ranidae > Lithobates > Lithobates clamitans. Next base: position 9,607,887 of record JBBGZY010000584.1, read on the forward strand.
AATTTAAAAAGGTTATGTTCCCTTACAGGACATTATTTACAATTGCCCATGTAATTGCTCCTATATATGGGAAGACTATAAAAAGTAGAGGTTTGTGCTATATGTTAGAGACATTTAGAGAACAGAGATGGGTATTACGTTACTAAATCTAGAGTTGTGTTGGCAATCAAGACATAAAAGACTGCATGCATAATTAGGTTTTGTTATGCATATTTTATGTTCATTGTTTACAGTGTCCTTGAGAGATATTCTGAAAGGATATTGCACAGACTGAAATGTTTTATAAAAACATTAGGCATAGTGGGTGAGGAGAGTATCTTTCACAAGACAGAAAGACAGTTTCAGAAATGTTGTTTTATATTTTAATCTGACCAAGCCAAGGTCTAAAACAGATCTCTCCTAGCATGGTCAGTTTGTGTTTATGCTCCTTAGTTTGAAGCTAAGGTATAGAGAACTGGGACCAAAGCTGGCCATAGACAAATTAAAATTTGTCCTGTTCAGCAGGGACTGATCGAAATCTGGTCAGTGTGTGGCTCATCGATAGATCATCTTCTATAGATGGAAATGTTGAAGAACCTTTGTCGATCAGCATCTACACCTACTGATCAATCTATTATATATACAGCGCTGGGTCCTTCTGTCAGTATACAATGCCTATTGTGTGGATGGAAGACTCTGTTTTTTGTGAATGAAGAAACCAGATTTTTTACTGGTTAACCCAGTAGGAGTGAAATAAATATGAGGTGGTTTTGGATTTCCCCTATTTATTATGTATTATCTTGTCTATTCCTATAGTTAGCTAGTCTATCAATACTCTGATAAGGTTAATGATGATAATATACTGTAATAACAATGTTAGCTATAGAAATAAACACACTGCTTAAATAAGCAAGAATCTAATTTATTTATAAAGAAAGTAGAAATGCTAACATAAAACACTAAAAAAATACTACAGAGCATATAAAACAAAAGAGCAGGGGTGATACAATACTGCAAGTCCTTCCTTTCAGGGTCTGTATGCTGGCTGGGCTCCAAGGAAAAGAAGAAGAACTCTAACTGACTAGGGATGGGCCGAACACCCCGGTTCGGTTCGCACCAGAACACCTCGAACAGGCAAAGGTTTAAAATAGTACTATAGTATAGTACTATAGTCTAGTTCTCATTTTAAAGGCTTAAATGCAAGTTATTGCCATAAAAAGTGTATGGGGACCTGGGTAAAAAGTCTTTAAAACAATAGTTTTTTCAGGAACAGTGATTTTAATAATGCTTAAAGTGAAACAATAAAAATGAAATATTCCTTTAAATATCATGCCTGGGGGTCCCCTTAGTCTGCCTCTGGCGCATATGTGCAATGTGTAGAACAGTGCCGCAGCAATAATGACATTTCTAAAGGAAAAAGTGTAATTTAAACTTGCTCGCAGGTGTAATGTATTGACGGCTCCCAGCATTATAGATGAAAAATCTATTTAAAAAATGGAATAGGGCCCCCCCCCAGTCATGCCAAATTTTTTTTTAAAATTGGCATGGGGTCCCCTCAAAACCCATACCAGACCCTTATCTGAGCATGCAGCCTGGAGGTCAGGATTGGGGGGGATGAGTGGGGTGATCAGACGAACTGCACTCCCACCCCAAAGCACCTTGTCCCCATGTTCATGGGGACAAGGGCCTCTCCACGACAACCCTGGGCTGTGGTTGTCAGGGTCTGCGGGCATGGGGCTTATTGGAATCTGGAAGCCCCCTTTAACAAGGGGGTCCCTAGATCACGGTCCCCCCCTATGTGAATGGGTATCGGGTACATTGTACTCTTACCCATTCACCAAAAATAGTGTCAAAAAGTAAAAACCACAAGAAACAGTTCCTTTATTAAAAAGAAAAAAGTGTCCCGCAATGTAAATCCATCGTCAATCACGCTGCCCCATGGACCCGAAAAAACAAAAAAACTCCGCCTCCATGGGAAGCCTCTCGGTGACTGCTGTCTTATCGGTTTGACAGCTCTTATATAGGCAAGAGAGGGGCCACTCGCTGATGTAACCGGATGACCCTGCCTCCTCTGAGGTCACATGACATCACATGACATCATAAGGGGGAGGGGACACTCGGTTACATAATCGGGTGGCCCCACCCTTGCTTATATAACAGCTGTCAAAGCCATTTGGCCTGGTATGGTTCGGGGGGGGGCACTCGCTCGCCCCCCCATCCTGACCTTCAGGCTGCATGTTTGGATAAGGGTCTGGTATGGATTTTGGGGGGACCCCATGCCAATTTTTTTTTTCATTTTGGCATGCAGTTCCCCTTAAAGTCCATACCAGACACGGAGGGCCTGGTATGGTTTGGGGGGGACCCTACGCCATTTTTTTCTTAATTCTGTCATAGGGTTCCCCTTAATCACTTCAATACAGGGCAAGTTCACCCCTTCCTGCCCAGACCAATTTTCATCTTTCAGTGCTCTCACATTTTGAATGACAATTACTCAGTCATGCATCACTGTACACAAACAAGATTTTTATCATTTTTTTACACAAATAGAACTTTCTTTTGGTGCTAGTTAATCACCATTGGGTTTTTCTTTTTTGCAAAATAAGTAAAAAAAGAGCAAAAATTTTGAAAATAAAACACTTTTTTTTATTTTCTATTATAAAATTTGGGAAATTATATATTTTTGTTCATAAATTTGGGCCAAAATTTATACTGGTACATATCTTTGGTAAAAAAATAACCCAAATTTGTATATATTTTTTAGTCTGTGTGAAAGTTTTAGCGTCTACAAGCTTTGGTGCAAATCAAAAATTTGATCACATCTACTATACTGACGGCATATCTCATTTCTTGAGGCCCTGAAATATCAGGACAGTACAAATACCCCTTTTTGGAAAATAGACAGTCCAAGGTATTTAGTAAGGGGCATAGTGAGGTTTTTTTTAAGTTGTAATTTTTTCCCACAATGCTTGGGAAAATTAAGAAATTAATTTTTCTGTTTACACAAAATTGTCAGAATAACAAGTTATTTCTCACACACAGCATATGCATACTTCCAATTAAACCCTAAAATACATTCTGTTACTACTCCTGAGTATGGCAATACCACATGTGGAAGACTTTTTCAAAGCCTGGCCACATAGAGAGGTTCAACATGCAGGGAGCCCCATCAGGCATTCTAGGAGCATAAATTACACATCTAATTTCAATCCTACCTATCACACTTTTGAAGGTCCTGGAGCACCAGGACACTAGAATTACCCACAAAATGACACCATTCTGGAAAGAAAACACCCCAACATTTATTCTATGAGGCATGGGCTGCAGATAGGTACTCGAGTACTCTGATGGGCTGCAGGAGGGAGGGAGTGTTTCTGCTGGCGTCATTTTACAATGCACCAGTGGGGAAGTGGTTAAAACCCATACCAGACCCAAAGGGTCTCCCCCCACACAATTTTTCCCCCATTTATTTAAGTTTACATTTACATTCTTTTTTTTGTACTATTTTTTTTTTCATTTAGCTCTCAACGGGGAGGCCCTAACAACCTATTGACTATGCGCTCGGCAGGTGAACATATCACTAAGTGCCCAGAAAGTTTGGGTGTTAGGAGAGTACCTGAATGGGCATTGTTCAGGCCAAACTTATGCTCGGCCCAAACCGATCGCCCATCCCAAGTGGTGGTTGAACACTGTAACCCCTCACAGTTACTCTTGTTGGGTGCAGGAATGGACCCTGCTGTTAAAAGTTTGTAAAAAAAATTGTAAATATATGCCCCTGTCAAACAGGTGCAGAAAATTGGACCTTGGGTGTTGGCGGTGCCTGAACACTGTAACCCCTCACAGTTACTCTTGTCGGGTGCAGGAATGGGCCCTGCTGTTAAACATTAGTGAAAAAAATGTAATTGCATGCCCCTGTCAAACAGGTGCAGAAAATTTGGGCCTTGGGTGTTGGTGGGGCCTGAACACTGTAACCCCTCACAGTCACTCTTGTCGGGCACAGGAACGGGCCCTGCTGTTAAAAATTTGTGAAAAGATTGTAATTACATGCTCCTGTCAAACAGGTGTAGAAAAATTGGGCCTTGGGTAGTGGTGGGGCCTGAACACTGTAACCCCTCACAGTCACTCTTGTCGGGCACAGGAACGGGCCCTGCTGTTAAAAATTTGTGAAAAGATTGTAATTACATGCTCCTGTCAAACACGTGTAGAAAAATTGGGCCTTGGGTAGTGATGGGGCCTGAACATTGTAACCCCTCACAGTTACTCTTGTGGGGCACAGGAACGGGCCCTGCTGTTAAAAATTTGTAAAAAAAATTGTAATTACATGCCCCTATCAAACAGATGCAGGCAAATTGGCCTTAGGTGTTGGTGGTGCCCTAAACCAAAAATATTGTTGGAAACTAGCATAATCAAGATTCTGGAATAGGCTAGGCAGCATAGGCAGTCTTCAAGGGATCCCAGATCCCTAGCAAATCCAATCAGCTACATCAGCATTAGGGGCTTGAAAGCTGCTGATCCAGGACTGATTTATTTTGATAAATGTAAGCCTATCAACGGACTCTGTGGACAGGCACACTCTTTGATCTGTCACAAATCCTATAGCAGCATTAAATGTCCATTCAGAAAGCATATTGGATGCAGGACAGGTCACTCGCTCGCTTACTGAGCAAGCGAGCAAGTGACCTGTCCTGCATCCAACATGCTTTCTGCATAGACAGGTCACTAGCTCGCTTTCATATTGAGCAAGTTCTGCCCAGTGGTCCATCCTCAAGACCCAGTAACCCAGTGGATGCTCAGTTGGAAAGGTCTCCAAGTCTGATCTTGCCCCTAGATATTCCTGCACCATATAATGCAGACACTGCCGATGGTTGCTTAAACCCAACAACCCTGGGCGCTGAGGACTAAAGAATTGTTTAAAGGCATCGGTCAGCCGGCCACCTTCTCCACCGCTCTTCCTCTGACCGAACGAAGCGTCAGAAACATATTGTCCAGGAAATCCTAACCTCCCAGGGTCTGGAAAGGTGTTACACAAATTTTTCTTCAAGGCATCCTGAAGATGGCCCTCTGCTGTGTGTGCAGTCGCTGCAGCATTTCCAATGTTGAGTTCCTCCTGGTGGGCATGTCACAAATGAGGCGGTTGGTGTGCAGGTTGAATTCCCATTGAATGTCAGCCAGCCGAGCACTGGCATTGTATGACCACCGGAAATGCACAGACTTTTCTGGCCTGCCTCAGAGGATTTCGTAAGCCAGGGTACCTGGTCAAGAAACACTGCACCACCAAATTCAGGACTTGTGCCAAGCATGGAACATGTGTCAAGTGCCCCTGTCAGAGGGCAGAGAGATGGTTGGTGCCATTGTCGCAAACAACCATTCCTGGCTCAAGCTATCGTGGCGTCAACCACCTCTGAGCCTGCCCTTGCAGAGCTGACAGAATCTCTGCCCCAGTGTGGCTCCTGTCCCCTAGACAGACCAACTGAAGCACCACATGGCTTCTGACTGCTTGCGCAGCCCCTTGAACGCTTAGGGAGCACTGCTGGTTCAGAGGACAATTCAGCAGAAGCGGCCATAGAGGAAGAAGAAGAGGAGGGGGTGGAGCAGACAGATGTGGCAGAATCACCACCAGCTTTTTGGAGGCGTGGTGGCGGAACAAGCTCCAACACTGAACCCTGTCCTGCATCCTTCCCAACTGCCAGCAGATTTACCCAGTGCGCCATGAAGGAAATGTAACATCCCTGACCATGCCTGCTGGACCATGAGTCAACGGTAATGTGAATCTTGCTGCTGACCGCCCTGTCCAACAAGGACAAAATATTGCCTTCCACATGACGGTTCAGAGCTGGAATGGCCTTACGTGAAAATAAATTTCTTTTTGGAACCTACCACTGTGGTACAGCACATTCCACAAATTCACAAAAGGGGGCAGAGTCTACCAGATGAAAAGGCAGAAGTTGTAGTGCTAGGAATTTTTGCCAAGCTAGCATTTTTAGTCGCTGAGCATGTGGATTGTTGGGACAGTATTTTTTTTCTACGGTTCAGCAACTGGGGTAGCTAAATTTGCCTGGTGAAATCAACAGGTGGTGTACTGCTAGCAGATTGTTTGCATGTACTTGTGGCACCTATTGCTATATCTTCATTCCTCTCAGTGCAGGTTTTTGTGAGGACTTGAGGTATAGTAGGGATTGAGATCCCAGATATGGAGCAAGGAGAAGTCCACATTTTTTTTATGATGTGGGTCTTTCAGGTACCGTTGCCAACAGACTGCATGGCAGGTCATCATATGTCTTGTCTAGCATGTGATGCCCAAGCGGGTGATGTTCTGGCCACGCTTGATCAGCTTCAGACAGAGATTGCAAACAGCAGTGGGGTGATCTGCTGCACATGTGTTGAAAAAAGCCCACACCAATAAACTTTTGGAAGTCAGCAGGGAGTCAGCAGTGCCCTGCACCTGCAGAGCTCTGCGGTGTGATGCAATAGGGTGGCTACCTTTAAGCTGTCCCCTAGAGAACATCCTGCCTCGTTGGAGTAGCGCCTCCTTCTCACCTTCCTCCTCTCTTCTCTCAGGCACCCAAGTACAGTCAGTGACCTCCTCATTCCCTCCCTCCTCGTCACTGGAGCAAACTTGGCAGTATGCTGCAGTTGGGGGAACATGACTGCCAGTTTCTTGTCCTTCTGTGGCACCCCCTCTCTCTAGGCTCATGTTACTCCCTTCCTCAACCTGGGAACCAATATTGGAGCCTTCAAATTGCTGTACATGCTCCAGCAGCATGTACCCGACATGCTGCTCGAATAGTTCTGGGATTCCTCCGTACATGATGGTGGGGCTACGGAAAGAGTGACTGTGGACAAGGAGCCAGTGGAATAGGCTGTTTTAGCAGCTGCGTTGGAAGACTAACTACTCTGAGCCTGGGTGACATAGGAGGATGAGGACAGCTTTGTTATCCACTCCACCAACTCTTCTGCATGTTGTGGCTCAATAATACGCCCAGCAGCAGGAAAAAGGACAAGCGTGCCCCACAGCCACCTCTAGAGGATGCACCATGTCCATGACCTCCACTGTTGACTGTAGACACAGAGGCTGCTTGCCCTCTTTTAGTGGCCTGTGAGCATCTGCCTCTCCTTGGTGGCCTTCTGGACATGAAGATGGAGACTCTGGACAGCCACACTCCGATACAAACACCTTTATTGTGTAAAATAACAATAGTTCTTACAGCACCAGAGTACAGGATAAAATAGCTGACACTTTTCACACTCTCAGTAGTGCTAAATCATAGCTACTCATTGTACTGAGAGTGCGGCTGTCCAGAATCTCCTTCATTACCACATGCTGAGCCATAACCTGCTGCTTCCACCCTGAGGAAAGTGTTACCTACAACACACCTAACTAACATAACCAACACCCCTTCATAAAGACTATAAGGACAAAGAAAAAGAACTCCAGGAGATAATAAAGAAATATGACACTGAAATACAGGCAAAAAAGCAGAAAAAAATGTAAAAGGGATGTTTTAGACTATAACAACATGAATGGCATTAGCTTTAGCAGATCTCACTGAGGATTTGGATGATACAGAAATGGATGATAGTCCAGACGGATCCATGGGAGCTATAATGTTGGGACCCACAGTAAATACACCCCAACCATTAGGAAGAACCAATTTAGCACCAAGGAACCATCAACGATCCGGACCATTGAATTGGTATCCAAAAAGATCAGAACTGAGGAGAGTCAATTATCAAGAACCCCTTGAATATAGGGTTCCTAATACACCAAGGTATAATATACCTACAAATTACAGTTTCTCACCATTAAGGAGGGGCAACCAGTATGATATGTACCCCCCATATGGGAGAAATTCCAGGGGGGAAAGAGAAAGCCAATACAGTAGAGATTTTAGAGAACAAAGGGATTTTCCCAGGGGGGGGTCCATGAGACAGACCACCAGGAAGATGGAAAGCTCATGTACCTTACAGGAATCCTGGATGGAGAGGAACGAATGGGAACAGATGAGGCCCACAAGGAGGCTACTACAGGACAATGGAGGATCAAGGACAAGGTGGACCTCAGGATCATGGAGAATATGTCCATCCCAGGACAGACTGGGACAGCAGTCGAGGAAGAGATATGGCACCCATACAGAGAAACCAAGAAAGGGGAAACAGGAGGGAAGAAGAAAGTGACAAAGAGAGTATTAGGGAAGTGAATATACAATCTTAGCAATGTTCTTTTTACCAATGAAGAAATTAAAATTTTGGACCTGGGACTAAAATTTGCTCCAGACAAGCCCCTGGACAAATTTGAGGTCTTCATTGACTACAAAAATTCACGAGGAAACTCAATTTAAAGAAACATTTTGCATTAAATAAAGACAACAGAATGATGAATGACTCAGTATATTTACAAACCAATTTAAGAAATAAATCTATATTTAACCCCAAGACACCTGGGAACCAATGCATGGGAAGGGAAAAAAATGGTTGAAGATGATCTAAGCAAACTCGCAAGAGAAAATAAAAACTAAAAACATCTGGAAAACTATTAAAGAATTGGGCAAAAGAAATGAAGTTGTAATAAGCCCAGCAGACAAGGGGGAGGACTGGTGATTTTCAATAAGCGTGATTATGAAGAAGAGATGTAGAATCTACTGAAGGTGGAACATACCTATAAGAGGCTTAAAGGAAACCCCAGATTGACATATGAGAAAAAACTGAAGGTCTTTGTAAAGAAAGGAAAGGACATTGGAATACTGAATGTTAAAGAAGCTGAATACTTGGTATCTAACTCTACGAAGACCTGGCAATCTATTACACCCCGAAGATTCATAAGAGGCTAGATAAGCCACCCGTTAGACGAATTATCAGTGGGATAAATTCAGTGTTCTCAAGGCTGGGAAAGTACCTGGATAAATACCTTAAACCATTGTTACAACAAGGGAAATCCTACCTTTGTGACAGTTCACAGCTTATAGGGGACCTTCAAAAGATAAGTGGGGCTGAGGGCCATTTATTAGCCACTATTGATATGAACTCCCTATACACGAGCATAGTGCAGAAGGATTGCTTGCTGGGTGTAGAGAAGGCCCTACACGAACACAGCCATGGCACAGGAACAGATCGACTATATATTTGAAGGCCTACAGCTTGCTATGGGATGCAACTATTTTTGGTATGATCATATATATTATGTTCAAACAAAATGAGTAGCGATGGGGGCATGCTATTCCCCAAGTGTAGCGAATCTCTTCATGAACATGTGGGAGGAGGAGTATGTCTATGCAAAGAGGCTTCCTCAATTGAAACTGTACCGTAGGTACATAGATGACCTTATCATATTATGGGACGGCACAGGTGAAACGTTTGAACACTTTTTGAAAGATCAGAATATTAATAGATATGGCATCACCTTCACTGGAAAATGGAGTGATAAAAAGATCGATTATCTGGACCTTGAGATCTTTAAGAAAGGGGAGAGCCTATGTACAAGAACTTTCTTCAAGGCAACTGACAGAACTGGGTATATACCAATGTCTAGTTGCCACCACCCAAAGTGGAAAGGGAATATACCCAAGGGTCAATTGCTAAGGTTGCGTAGAAATTGTGATACAATAGATGATTTCAGATCGTAGGCTGATACCTTAATTGAGCGTTTCAAGGAAAAAGGATATATTTTAGATCAACTGGAAAAACTGAAGATAGATATAGCAAGCATGGATAGAAATACTCTGTTCAAGAAACTGAACAAAAAGGAAAATAAAATGGAGATGGCCTTCATCACAGGGTTTAATACCCAATACAAAGCCGTTGAGCATATTTTGAAGAAGTACTGGCCTATTCTGAAGGAGGACCGTGTCCTATCGAAAGTACTTCCCAACAAGCCAAAGTTTGTGTATAGGAGAGCACCTACCCTCTGGAACCACTTAGTTCATACTGTAATCAACCCACCGAAACCGATAAAAATATTCCCAGAGATGAAAGGTTTTTATAAATGCCAGAAATTTCTGGAATGCAGAGTTAGTAAAAAACAACCTCGCAAAAGGGAAACCTTCAAGTCAAAAACTGATCACAGAGAATATTGGATAAGGGAATTAATTACACGCCACAGTACTCATGTGACCTACGTCATTGAATGCCCATGCCACCTTCAGTACGTGGGCAGAACCACCCGTCCTTTGTTTGTACACATACAGGAGCATATTAATAACATTAGGAAGGGGTTCCTGAAACACAATTTATCACTCTATTGTGATGAGGTACATCAGAGGGACCCCACTGGTTTAATATTTTATGGGATTGATTTTGTCAAAGATCATTGGAGAGGAGGAAATAAAACAACTTTAATATCACAAAATGAAACAGCTTGGATCTATCAGTTGGGTTTCCTTGCCCCCAGGGGCCTCGACCTGGATATAGATCTCAACTGTTTTATAGCCAATCCATGATTGTAGTGTGATATGGCTATGTCTTACAATCATTAAACACTCCCACTGTTTACATGTGAATATGTGTGTATACACATACACACACTTGTCCCTTAGTAGCGGACTCACTGTGGTAGGTGTGCCTGTTAGATAGGGGGTTCTTTTCTAGGTTTTCTCCTAGATTAGATGTTCTTCAATAGCTTATATTCTACATTTTTTGGGTGGTATTACACTCTCACCCTGACAGAGAGATTTAGCCCTCCTATCAAGTCACCATGCCCCTGGGCATTTCATGTTGAGGTTTATAGCCTTTGACCCTTTGATGATCTGTGGTGTTCTTCACTGGGTAATATTTGGCTTGGTTTCGGCATATCTGCCTGCACTCATAATGGGGGAGTTTAGAGGGTCACATCGGGCTCTTCTGGGTAACTGGACATGTAACATACACCCTTTGTACTGTGGTCGTGTTTCTGGTGTCTTGCTATGTGTTTTTTCTCTAAGTTTTTTATATGGTATCCCAGCCTGTTGCAGGTTAGCATCAGATGGTTTTGTGCCAGTTAATATTTGAGGTTGGGCACCCACACTCCCACCTTCTGGTGATGGGGGGAGGCTGGGTGTACAACTTGGTAGCCCTTGGTTGGGCCTTTGCCTTTACAACAATTGGTTTTGCATATAATAACTGTTTTGGGGTATGGGTTGTATGTCATGCTACTTGTATTATCCACTGTTGTTACACATTCTCACTTGAGGGGGTCATTATAGGTGGGCTTATTATGGCTGGCGGTCATTGGGTATCTCACTTTCTGTGATAGGGGGAGTGAGGGTGCTCAGGCAGCGCAGTTTTCATATTTCGATTACCATGTCCTCATCTGGGACTGGATATGTGGTGTATGTGATGCGGGGCACCGCGACTGCATGCATCTATCATGTCTTGGTTCTGTTTGTGGTTTTTATGGCTTAGGGACCTTTACCAGGTAATATCTTGATGTGTTCTTTTGGGCTTTCAGCTTTTTGGTGACCCGCACTCTCACCTTTTGCCACAAGGTGGAGTCTGGGTGATCTAGCCGGTCGTTCACATCCTCTTATATGATTAATAAATCGATATATATATATATATAATGTATTTTGCTTATTACTATTTTCTACCATTAATGTTTGTCGCTTTACCCTTTAAGTTTACAAATTCAATAAGGGAGAGCGGAGTTTACCTTTCTTGTGTACATATATATATATATATATATATATATATATATATATATTTTTTAATATACCTTCCACTATTGGGATAGATTCCTAGTCTGTACTGATTATTTTGCACCTGTGGGCTCTTTCCGCCTCTCCTTGTGGATCGGCTGATTTGGAGTCAAGTGGGTGGGGTTTACACGGCCGCTCCCCCTTATAAAAACATGTGGTGTGCAGTGAGATGACACCGCCGCTGAAGATGTCTATGACGAAACACGTACGGTGTCACGACGCACACCACGTTACTTCTGGGAACCAGAGATAGTGGGTGGAACGCAGTTGAAGCGCACGCTGCTTATCCACAGCTCTGGCTCCTTGTGCTATCCATTTGCTAAGAGTTGTTCTGTTTGTGGAAGAACACCTATGCTGTATGAACTTTGTTATCTGTTTTTTATCTGATTTTTAAATACTTTTTAATAAATGGAATTTTTTGGATACTACACTGTGGGAGCCAATTTTTTCTTTTCCATGAGGAACATAACCACATAGATCTGCCATTGCCTGGAAATCTAAGGGTGTATGAGAGACTGCAGATGCTGCAACCTGAGAACACCGGTTTATAGTGTGGATCTACATGCGTATTACTCCTGCAGGGGTTATAGGAGCTGGTGAGTGCTGACCTATGAGGGGGAGCACGCAAGTCACCTGTCAAGAATTGTGAGCACTAAAGTCACCTGCAACAATCTATTAAAAGCACAAACAATTATTCATACTGGAATGGATGCATATATGCGTTTTTTGTGACTGGTGCGATTTTTGTTTTTTGGTGCACTTTTTTTGCATTTTTTTGCATTTTTTTGTTTTTTTGTCACACTTTTTTGGATAAATTCCTTTGGGACACTCAATCCAATAATTTTGGAACACTTATATGTTTAATCACTTTTATGCTTAATCACTTAATCAGTTTGTGATGTTTGGATTTTTTTTTAATATAATCATTTAGAGGTTTGCACACAAACAACTCTGGACTTACGTTATAATAATTTTTTGGATTAAGTACTTAGTTGTATTTATTTTTTTTTATCCAAGAAAAAGTTTTTATTGAAAAAGCAAGTACTTACAGTCCAAGACAAATCACAGTTAAATTGTACATAGTAGCCTGAACAAGCATGTTACCATATAAAAACCAGGCATATACAAAAGTGAAGAGAACATCCCACTGTTAGAAAATAAAAAAATAGAAAGTAATAACACAACCTCCTACCTATGGAAATACCAACCCTCTATCTGTAACCAACCCGAGTGCAGAGCTCCAATCAGGGCTAAAGACGGGGTACACCATTGCTCATCAATTATTAAGGCGCAGTAATCTGTCCATGATCAGGTCCTCCGGAGCTAACCCAGGAGTGCCTAGCCAAGGATCCCATAGTTTTTCAAATTTTCTGGAACATCCCCTGTGTTGATATATAATTTTCTCCATTCTTAATGTATGTCCTATTGCAGTGATCCATTCCTTGACTGAGGGAGGCGTTTCAGATTTCCAGTGTAGCATGATTAGCTTGCGGGCCATAAATAGGGCTCTAGTTAAAGCTTCCCTGACGTGGGGTTCCCACTCTAGTTCATCTAACACATTCAAAATACAATGTCTAGGGTCCAGCGGTATGGAGACCCCAAACACTGCGTTCAGCGTGTCCACCACCCCCCTCCAGTACACATGTAATCTGGGACATCTCCATAGCATATGTATTAAATCTCCGTGATCTCTCTTACATCTAGTGCAGGTTGGGGTGGGAAGAAGTCCCATATTATGTAGCCTATGTGGTGTGTAATACGCTCTCAGAAGTGTATATAGTTGCGTTAATCTTTGTGTTACATTCAGTGAACATATGGAAACAGACTGCAAGACCTCCTCCCATTGATCCCCATCCAAGGGTCCAACATCCAACTCCCATTTCTCTTTTACTGTCAAAGGATGCTTTAGAAGGTATTTGTGGAGCAAAATGCTATAGCTCTGAGAAATGAATCCTTTAGAGGTCTCTGCCCCTTTAAGCAAATCTGTCAGAGGGTTCGAGCCAATGTGCCAATCAGAGGTTTTAGACTGTGCTTCAAAGGCATGTCTAAGTTGCATATAGTAAAAAAGCATGGAGGACGGGAGGCTATATAGGTCCCTTAAATTGTCAAATGAGCATAATTTGCCCTCTCTTATGATTTGCTTTAGGTAGAAAATGCCAAACCTCTTCCACCTTTCAGCATGTTGCAGTTTAGCAAGTTCTGGGTAGGACTCATTTCCCCATATAGGACTGTATTCGTTGATACCTGTCGCCTCCTGAATGTATTTAGTTTTGTTCCATATTTTTTGTATGAGGGCATAAGTGGGAAAACATTTCTGAGGCTTACTAAAAGCTGCGGCCTCCAAAGCCGTGGGAACGGATTTAACCCCTAACGTATGTAGCATTATATATTCTGAAGCGCTAGGGACCCTGGCCGGAGACTCCCCCTCCACGGCCATGGTGCCTATTAAATGTTGCATTTGCGATGACAAGTAATAAAGCCATGGATTTGGCAATGCAAGTCCACCTTCATCTTTAGGGCGTTGTAAGTTTTCTAGTTTGATCCTTGGTGGGCGGTTCTTCCAGATCAGTTCACGAAAAATGGTATTAATTATTCTGAATATCTTAAGTGGGATGACTACCGGAGAATTATGTAGTATGTATAGCAGTTGAGGCATCAGAATCATTTTAATTAGATTCACTTTGCCTGCAACCGACATACACAGAGCATTCCAGGTTTTAACTCGCAACCGAAATCGAGCCAGTAGTGGGGAAATATTCAACTGATTGTATTCCCTAATCTTAGGAGAGACCTGTATCCCCAAGTATCTGAAGGAAGCGGACACTGGAATTCCCCCAACTTTCTCTTCATTTAATAGTCTTACATCATCTATTGGCATTAGGGCTGACTTGGTCCAGTTTATTTTAAGGCCTGAAAAATCTCCAAAGCGAACCACTGTATCCATTGTGTTTTTTAGGGAGTGGTCAGTGTCACCCAAAAGAATCATAGTATCATCCGCGTAGAGCATCACCTTCTCCTGTCTGTCACCATAACAGAAGCCGGTGATATCCCGGCAGTCTCTGACCTGTATTGCCAGCGGCTCAATGGCTAGAGCAAACAGCAGGGGGGACAAAGGGCACCCCTGCCGTGTACCCCGCCCCAAAGTAAAGGGCAGTGACATTCTACCCGCCTCTCTAATGATCGCCTGAGGACAATGATATAATAAACGCACCCAAGAAATATATATCTCTCCAAAGCCGAATCTCCTCATTACCTCCCATAGGTATGGCCATTCCACACTGTCAAAGGCTTTCATTGCGTCGAGAGACAGCAATGCCCTTTTACCTATATTATCCGATGGGGACTGTATGTTAAGATACAATCTTCTAAGGTTTATTGCTGTTGATTTGTTGGGCATAAATCCCGCCTGATCAGAGTGTATAATTGAGGCAATAGCCTTATTCAACCTTATAGCCAAAACCTTTGCCAGTATTTTAATATCTGACTGCAATAGGGATATCGGTCTATATGAGGCCGGGTCTACGGGGTCCTTGCCTGGTTTTAAAATTAGAACAATGTGGGCTCTAGACATGGAGGGTGGCAGGGTATTGTGCTTCCTAGCGGTAAGAAATACATTTAAGAGCTTTGGGAGTAGTATCTCAGAATAGGTTTTATAGATTTCCATAGGGATACCATCCCCTCCGGGGGCCTTACAGTTAGGGAATGCAGCCACCGCCTCTTGCATCTCGTCAAGAGTCAGAGGGGCGTCTAATTCTTTCTTCTGGGATTCCGTAAGCTGTGGAAATACAATGCCATCTAAGTAACTGGACAGCTCGTCGGAGCTGTATCTGGAAGAGGAGCAATATAGCTTCTCATAGAACTCCGCCAACGTCTGAAGTACCTGATCTGGGGAGTGTACCAGCCGTCCGTCAGCCCTCCTTATGGATCCGATTGCCGGAGATCTCTTATCAGAATTGGCTATTCTGGCTAAGAGGCGTCCAGTCGTCTCCCCTTCCTCAAAAAAGGCAGTCTTTGAAAAGAACCTCTTTTTGTCCGCCGAGGAGGTCAGCAGGTGCTCATAAGCTGATTGAGCCGACTGCCAAGCCTCCCTCGCGGAGTCAGTTGGGTCTTGGACATATCTTGCCTCAAGGGAGTAGGCATGGGATTCCAGTGTGTCCCGCAGCGCTTCAGAATGTTTCTTAACCTTGGTAACCTCATCACTAAGTATTTTCTTAAGGTGTGTTTTGAAGCCCTCCCATTCTGCAAGGGTAGACATTGAGCCCGGTTGACAAGAAAAAAACTTTTTTATGTTGCCTTCTAAGTTCTCAGGGGAGGTAAAAAGCTGGAGCCAAAAGGCATTAAATTTCCACGGTACCTTAGGGAGTGTGGATTGGTGGGATACAATGAGGTTTATCACCAAATAGGAGTGGTCAGATACACACCGAGGTTTGTAGGAAATGTCTAGCACCGAGGAGAGCATAGCCGGATTTCCCACTGCCAAATCTATTCTAGATAAGGAGCCGTGTGCTTTCGAGAAACAGGAGAACTGTTTAGCAGTGGGATTCCGGTGTCTCCATAAATCCAGCCATCCCACCTCCCGTAGCAATCTAGCCAGCGGAGTCAGACCACAAGAAGCCGGGGTGCCCGGGCCCGGGTGTTTGTCCAGGGCCGGAGCTAGCCAGCTATTGAAATCGCCCACCAACAATAGCGGGAGATCCGGCTTCCCCTCTAGAAATTCTAGGAGGAGCCGGAGTACCCGCGCATTAAACGGGGGGGGAATGTACACGCAAGCCAGAATACATTTCAGAGTACCAATACGACAATACAAAAATACAAATCTACCCTCTTGGTCTATTTTGGACTCAAATTCTTGATAGTCCAGGGAGTTGTGTATCACTACACTCACCCCCCGAGAGAAGGAGGTGTGAGTGGAGTGGTACGACCACCCAATCCATCTATATCTCATACAGCCTAGAGAATCAGACGTTAAATGTGTTTCCTGTAAGCAAATAACTGCAGGATAAAACTTTTTCAGGCATGAGAAAATCATAGTGCGCTTCAAGGGGGAGTTCATGCCCCTAACATTCCAAGAGATCACTGGTGAACCCGCCATGGCAAAAACACAGTTAGTTGTGGGGGAAGGTTAGAGGGTGGCTTGCCTGTGCAGAGACCACCGAAATCCTGTTGTGAGGGAATGCAGCAGGCTTGAATGTATTCAAAATAGCAGGTGGTTAGTGGGAGTGAGACTCTTGGACTGCGGTAGAAAACAGGATGTATATAATAACATAGCACAATGGTGCCAACAAACAGTAGTGCTACTGCACTGAGGTATTTCCTTTTGTGGTTTGGTGCTCTCACTCCTGTGAGAGAGCAGGCAAGGATAAACAAAGTGGGCATCCTGATGAGCCATGCCAACGGGGCAGGCCCAAAGGGCCCAACACGGCCTAAAAACAGACCAACTAATAATTCAGACATCACAAGTCAAGTAAAAAGGGGGGGGGTTCACAGTTCAGTTCCTCTCGCTGAAGAAATATGGGATGATTCCCGGCACATGGGTAGCTTTGAAGAGGACAGGTAAGTTGGTAAGTTATGGTAAAAGGGTGTAATAAACCAAAGTGACAAGGAGAAAAGGGGGGAGGGGCCCAGGTATGACTTGGTGATGACTGTGTGGACCAGAAAAGACAGCAAAAAAGAAAAAATGTGGCATCTCGATGTGTAGGCAGCTCTCTTACCATCCGGGAGTATGTCCTGTTCAGTCTCCTTCCACCTCAGCACGATGACGTCGTAGTGCTTGTTCATTATGGTCCAACCAGGCGGCAGCTTCTCTGGCAGAATCGAAGAATTGTGCATGTCCATCCGCTGTTACTCGGAGCTTCGCTGGGTATAGCATAGCGTATGGCAGTTGCAAAGCTCTTAGGCGCCTCTTCACATCACTGAACTTAGCTCTATTTCTTTGCACCTCGGCCGAGAAGTCTGGATAGAAAGACACTCTTACGCCATTAAACTTCACTGTGGCCTGTTCTCTTGCGCAGCGTAGCACTGCCTCTCTGTCACGGTAGTGTAGCAGTTTGGCCAACATTGATCTGGGGGGAGCACCCTGTGGAGGAGGCCGCCCCGGTACTCTATGGGCCCTCTCCACTGTAAAGAATGGTGAAAAGGCTTCTCGGCCAAACAGTTCAACCAGCCAGCTTTCCACAAACGATGTGGGATCTCTACCCTCCGATTTCTCAGGGAGGCCGACTATACGGACATTGTTTCTGCGTAAACGATTTTCGGTGTCTTCTGCTCTGTTATATATATCTTGGGCCATACGATAAGCTGCCTTTGCTTCTCGCGCCACCGGGGGTAACTGCTCCTCCAATCGGAGGTAATTTTCTAGGCCTTCCGGACATGATGGGGATTTTTTTTTCACACTGCACTACACTTTATTATATACTCTGCTCTGCACTGCACTATATACAGTACACTGAATGCACTGTATTATATACTGTACACCGCCTGCACTGTATTATATACTGTACACACTGTATTATATACTGTGTACACTGACTGCAATGTATTATTTACTGTACCCCGCCTGCACTGTATTATATACTGTACACCGACTGCACTATATTATATACTGTATACCGCCTGAAATGTATTATATACTATACACAGACTGCACTGTATTATATACTGTACACCGACTGCACTCTATTATTTACTGAACACTGACTGCACTGTAATATATACTGCACACTGACTGCAATGTATTATATATTATAAACACTGTATTATATACACCACCTGCACTGTAATATATACTGTACACCTCCTGCACTGTATTATATACTGTACACCGACTGCACTGCATTATATACTGTACATGAACTGCACTGTATTATATACTGTACACTAACTACACTGGATTATATACTGTACACCGACTGCATTGTATTTTCTACTGTACACCGCCTGCATTGTATTATATACTATACACCAACTGCACTGAATTATATACTGTACACTGCCTGCACTGTATTATATACTGTACACCGACTGCACTATACTATCTACTGTACACTGCCTGCACTGTAACATATACTGTACACTGCCTGCACTGTAATACATATTCTACACTGATGCACTCTATATATATACTACACCGACTACACGCTCTATCCACTAACTAACCTCCCTAATCTATCTCAAGATCTCCACTTCAACACACTACATACTGCCGCCATGTAAGCAGCCTCATATAGTGTGGGGTGTGGACTTAGCCCCTGAGCCATGATTGACCAAAGGCACCCTGCCTACATGTTTGTTTGTTCTGCGAACAAACGAACATCGGGACCATCCTTATAGCTGAGCATTACTTTTAAAGCTCACTCAGACAGCACCCACACCATCCTCTGTCTGCCTGTCTAGTCCTCTGTCCAATGAAAAATCCATAAGAGTCCATCCTTCCTAACCACCAGGAAGTATATTCTTCTCCTGCCCATCTTCTAGGAAACATGCTGTAGTCTGCAGTAGGGGCAGCATTAGTCTATGAACCACCAGGTCAACATTCCAACAGAAAGATTTGGTTCCCCCAGTGCTATACCGCCATGAAAATGAGGCTACCTCCATTTTGAGTCTATTCAGTTGTTCTACATACTCGTGCCTTTCCTGCCTTAACTGACTATTTAACTGACTTGCATATTATTTTTAGCCACCAAAAAATACCTGGCAATGTGACCCAACTTTTTACAGGCAAAACATTTGAGAGCTGATCTCCCTGCATAGGCCCATCTCTGAGCATATGGCGATGGAGACTCGCATTACAGAATAACATCAATATGATTGTAATCAACAAACTTTACACTTTCACTGTCTGAGGAGTAGTCACTAGTAGGGATGGGCCGAACGGACTCCTGTTCGGTTCACATCAGAACTTTTGAACATCGCGAAAGTTGGGACCCGAATATCGAACCCCATTAAAGTCAATGGGACATGATCATCAAAAATCAAAAGTGCCCATTTTGAAGGCTTAAATGCAATTAGTTAGGCATACAATGGTTATAGGGGTAGGGGTCTGGGTCCTGCCCTGGGGGACATGTATCGATTAAAAAAAAGTTTGTGGAAAAACTTCATTTTTAAATGAGCAGTGATTTTTTTATATTTAAAGTGAAAGCATAAAAATGAAAAATTCCTTCCAATATGGTGCCTGAGAGGTCCCCTTATTTTACCTGTAAAGTGGCAGATATGTACCATGTCTAGAATTTGCTGCAGTAATAATTGCATTTATAAAGCCAAAAAAATGTAATTTTCCCTTCAAGCTGCCTTTATTTTGTTCAGCAACAGCTGGGAAGCCAGTGTGTATGATGAGGCCACAATGTAGTGCACTGGGAACAAGATTAGAGATTTTTTTAGATACATTGTGGTGTCACCTTGACTTTGGATAGAAGTCACGGGTGCGTAAAAATTGGTCTTTGGGTGTCCATGGCACCTTCTCACCGTAACCCCATAGAGGTAATCTTGATGAAAGCAAGAATTGGCCTTAACCGTAACCCTATAGAGGTAATCTTGATGAAAGCAAGAATTGGCACTGCTGTAAAAAATTGCAATGATATGCACTGGTCAAACAGGTGCAGAAAAATTGGTCTTTGGGTGTCGGTGGCACCTTCCCACCGTAACCCTATAGAGGTACTCTTGATGAAAGCAAGAATTAACCTTGCTGTAAAAAATTGCAATGATATGCACCTGTCAAACAGGTGCTGAAAAATTGGTCTTTGGGTGTTAATTGTGCCCATGAAATCTATACCAAAAACATTCTTCCAGATAAAATGATTGAACACCCTCAAAGCTAGGCAGCCTCGAAGACCTGCAGAGATTCCACATCCCAAAAAGACTTCATCAGTGACATCAGCATCAGGGGCGTCATAGCTGGTAATCCAGGACTAATTAATTTTCATAAAAGTCAAACAGTCCACGGAGTCTGTGGATGGATGCATGGCAGCCCAACAACTCAATAGCATACTGGGCAAGTTCTGGCCAGTAGTCTATTCTCGTGACCCAGTAAGTCAGTGGATGGTCAGCTGGAAAGCTCTCCATCTCTGATATGGCCCCGAGGTAATCATCCACCATGTGATACAGACGCTGCCAATGGGATGTGGAAGCTGACAGCCCTGGGCGATGAGGACTAAAAAATTCCGAAATGCCTCACTTAGGCAGACGCCTTCTCCAATGCTCCTCTCTTGACCAACAGAAGACTCAAAACTATGTTTTCCATGACACTGTAACCTACTGGAGTCAGGAAAAATGTTCAATAAAATCTTCTTTAATGTGTTCTCAAGAGATTTTATCTTCTGCACTCTCTGTGGGAACGGGATAAGTTCTGAGACCTTCCCTTTATAATGGTGGTCAAGGAGGGTTGCTAACCAGTAATCATCCTTCTCCTTTATGCCATGTATTCTTGGGTCCTTTCGCAGGCTTTGAAGCATGAGCATGCGCCTCAAATTTGCTGAGGCTTGAGAAGCAGACTCCTTGGGGTCACTCAGGATGACAGCATTCGGAACTTCCTCCTCCCAGCCATGTACTACCCCCAAGGGTCCTGGGGTTTGAAAGCCATCGCTTACAGATGACGCATGTCTTCCTCTTCTTCAAAGCCTATGAAAGTGCCAGAATCCTCCTCATCATCCTCCCCTCTCTCCTCCTGTGTGTTCTGTGACATAGGAATGGTGTCTGGATAAAGTGGGCCTTGACAGGAAAGGAAGTCCTACTCTTCCTCCTGCTGCTCTGCACCCAGTGCCCTGTCCATAATGCCATGCAGAGTCTGCTCCAGCAGGAACACAACAGGGATTGTGTCACTGATGCATGCACTGTCACCATCCTTGTGACCTCCTCAAATGGTGACAATACAGCGCATGCATCCTTAATGATCAGCCATTGGTATGGGGGAAAAAAAGCTGACGCGGCCTGAGGCTGTCGTTGTGCCGTATTCGCACAGGTACTCGTTGACGGCCCTCTGCTGCATGTATAGCCACTGCAGCATTGACAAAGTCGAGTTCCATGTCACAAATCAGGCGGTTTACGGGCAGGTGGATTTCCCGCTGAATTTCAGCCAACCGAGCACTGGCTGTGTATGACAGCCTGAAATGGCTACAGACTCTTCTGGACAGCTTTAGCACATTTTGCAACCCTGGGTATGTATTTAGGAAATGCTGCACCACCAAATTGAGGACATGTGCCAGGCATGGCACATGTGTCAACTTTCCCTGTCTAAGGGCGGACAGGAGGTTTGAGACATTATCGCATATCACCATTCCTGGATCCAGCTGGCGTGGTGTGAACCACCTGTGGGCCTGTCCCTGCAGAGCTACAAGAATCTCTGCTCCGGTGTGGTTCCTGTCCCTTAAACACACCAGCTGAAGCACTGCTTGGCACCTTTTAGCCTGACTCATGGAATAGCCCTTTGAATGCTTAGGGGGTACCTGATGTTCATAGGACAATTCTACAGAGGAGGGCATGGAGGTGGCGGAGGAGGAGAAGGAGTAGGAGGGGGTAGAGCTCACAGGTCTGTCATTACCATTACTATAATTACCACCAGCTGTATGGAGACGTGGGGGCACAACAAGCTGCAGCACAGAGACCTGTCCTGCATCCGTTTGAGTTGCAAGCGTGGCTTTTAGGTGCTCTTGCAAATGGGTTGAGTGGTTGGATGTTAAATGCCTTGTTAAGCATGTGGTATCCAAATGGTTGGTGCTTTTGCCACTTTTGATGTGCCTGAGACACAGTTTGCAGATAGCCACAGTGCGATCTGCTGCAGAAGTGCTGAAAATGGCCCAGACAGCTGAGCTTTGGGGAGTGGGACGGGAAATAACAGCTGCACAATGTGATGGAATAGGGTGGCTGCTCTCTACTCCTTCTTGATGTCGGCCTCCTTAGGGCTGTCCCGCCTCACCTTCAGTTTCCTCCTCTGCTCTATCTGGTACCCAAGTCGCATCAGTGACCTCATCATCAACATCTCCAACTCCTCCATCTTCATCATTACCACTGGCGACAACTTGGCAATAAGCTGCGGCTTGGGGAACATGAATGCCAATTTGTCTACCAGTGTTCCTCCCTCTCTCTAAGCTCATGTTGCTGTCATCCTCAACCTTAGAACCAACATCTGAATCCAGTAATGGCTGGGCATCATCAAGGAGCAAGTGGCTGATGATCTGGTCAAATAACTCAGCTGACTCCTCAATGACTGATATTGGGGCTATGACAGGAATAGATGTGGACAAGGAGGCAGGTTTATCCACTCTGGCAACTGCAGGGGATTGCACACTTGTCTCTGCTTGAGTAACAGAGAATAAGGAGGATGACGAAGGTTTAGTAAGCCAGTCTACCACCTCCTCTGCATGCTGTGGCTGGATAGCACGGGCAAACTCACTAAACAGAGGAAATGATGCCCTGCCTGAGGACTGACCACTGCGTCCACTTTTGCCTGTGAACACATTTGTTGCTGGCCCCCTTACAGTGTCAAGGGAATGTTTGCCTCTCCTTGTTGTCCTCCCAGACATTATTGGGAGGGAGGGGGCGGTGCTTATCAGCAAATGTAAAAAAGAAGTTGAAATCTGTACGTAGATACACTTTAATCATTGTAAAGAGGTGTTTGGTGCACTTTAATTTGAGTACTCACACTACACAGACACACTCCACGGATACACTATAATATACTGCAATATAATGCGCCAAACATACAGTGACGCACAGAACTATATGGCGTTAAACTGGCAGTAATGCATACAAAACCATATGGCATTAAACTGGCAGTAATACACACAAAACTATATGGCGTTAAACTGGCAGTAACGCACACAGAAGTAAATGGCCTTAAACTGGCAGTAACGCACAAAACTATATGGTGTTAAACTGGCAGTTACACGCACAGATCTATATGACGTTAAACTGGCAGTAACGCACACAAAACTATATGGCGTTAAACTGGCAGTAATGCACACAAAACAATAAAAAACTGGCGTTAAACTGGTAGTAACACACACAAAAGTAAATTGCGTTAAACTGACAGTAATGCACACAGAAGTAAATGGCGTTAAACTGTCAGTAACTGTCAGTAATGAAATCAGACAGTGTTTAACTGACAGGTTAGGTTACGTTTCCCTAACTGGTGTTTTAGAGCCTCTATCTGTGCTGAGCACTGAAACTGCTCAACCTCTGCATGTTTGGAAGATAACTCGGTTATAGCAGCCTTGGGCTCCTGTAACTCCCTTCTAAGCAGTATTATAATACGCTTATTCTCAACCTCTCTTTGTTTTAAAAAGGCAATACAACTTTCTCTTAGTTTACACGTTTCTCTAATTCATCCATTTTCTGTTCCAATACACACATCTCAGTCATCAGTTGTTCAACCTGATCAAACAATCACATCTGCCTTTGCAGCTATTGCTAATATATTTTTACTTATGATGCGTACACAGGGTCAGATTTTGCGATGGGAAATGTTCGACGGGAGCTTGTTGTCAGAAATTCCAACCATGTGTAGGCTCCATCAGACATTTTCCGTCGGAATTTCAGACAAACAAAATTTGAGATCTGGATCTCAAATTTTCCGACAACAAAATCCATTGTACACAATTCCGGCGCACAAAGTTCCATGCATGCTCGGAATCAAGCAGAAGAGCCGCACTGGCTATTGAACTTCATTTTTCTCGGCTTGCCGTACGTGTTGTACATCACCGCGTTCTTGGCAATTGGAATTTCTGACAAGATTTGTGTGACTATGTGTATGCAAGACAAGTTTGAGCCAACATCCGTCAGAAAAAAAGATGGATTTTGTTGTCGGAATGTGCGATCGTGTGTACACGGCATTACACTTTCTATTGGATCTATTAATTGTATTCTTTCATTATACCACTGCATCTCTTTCTTCTCTGATATCTCCTTCATTCTCAACAGCATGCATACCACATTCGCCATTCTCGCTCTCTTGCTCTGTTCCTCATGCTATTATTTTGTACATCACATTGCTTTACTAGATCATTAAATTGATGAATCATTGCATTTTCTTTGCAACTGTTAAAACTGACACAGGTATGTCTCCTAAGAAAATCTTCAATGACCTCCATTGATATGCTAATTACCTTCACACTGAAACTTGTCTGGCCCATCTACACACAGCTGTAGACACAAGACACACATACACAGCTGATGCCAAGCTAATATGGAAATTGTAGTTTCACAAGGAGAAGCACACTATTAAATCACTGCCCTACTCTCTTCTTACCACCACTGACTGTAACCCTAGTACCTCAGATCTTAGGCCGAGAGGGATCTTCTATCATAGCAGAAAGCTACTACCCTTTCATGTGGTTAAAAAAATATATAAAAGATTTAAAATATAATGTATAGTTCTCCCACTTTCTCCTCAAAGATGTCTGGTTTATCCTATGAATCTTAACATCAGTTAACCAAGGGTGATCAGACCTTCACTTTCCGGCACACAATTGAACAGCTAAACAGGCCTAAAACAATTTGCATTAACAATACAATAAACTTCAACACATACACATATACCAGCCAAAGATACAAACACTTTATACTCACCAGATA
Organism: Lithobates clamitans; assembly: GCA_037952925.1. Lineage (NCBI taxonomy): Eukaryota > Metazoa > Chordata > Amphibia > Anura > Ranidae > Lithobates > Lithobates clamitans. The sequence goes on from JBBGZY010000584.1 coordinate 9,633,092, forward strand.
TGCGCGTCCGTTTACTGATAGAGTATTTCACAGAACATTCAGGACCACTCAAGCAGGGTTTCAGATTTCACGAGTTCTGGGTCTCTTGTAGAGTTGAGGACTTCTTAGCTTATAGAAACTCAAGACAAAAATACATTAGGGTTTTGGGTTCTGTGCAGAATTTCTTTCCACATTCCTGCTTTTGGGGTGCCAAATGAAATAAATATGAGGTGGTTTTGGATTTCCCCTATTTATTATAAATATGTATTATCTTGTCTATTCCTATAGTTAGCTAGTCTAATAAAGCTCTTATAAGGTTAATGATGATGATGATATAATAACAATATTAGCTATAGAAATAAACACACTGCTTAACCACTTCAGCCCCGGAAGAATTTACCCCCTTCCTGACCAGAGCACTTTTTGCGATTCCGCACTGCGTCGATTTAACTGACAATTGCGCGGTCATGCGAAGTTGTACCCAAACAAAATTGACGTCCTTTTTTCCCCACAAATAGAGCTTTCTTTTGGTGGTATTTGATCGCCTCTGCAGTTTTTATTTTTTGCGCTATAAACATAAAAAGAGCAACAATTTTGAAAAAAAATTTTTACTTTTTGCTATAATAAATATCCCCCAAAAATATATAAAAAACAGTTTTTTTTCTCAGTTCAGGCCGATATGTATTCTTCTACATATATTTGGTTTAAAAAAATCACAATAAGCATATATTGATTGGTTTGCGCAAAAGTTATACTAGTAATGGCGGCGATCTGCGATTTTTATCATGACTGCGACATTATGCCGGACACATCGGACAATTTCGACACATTTTTGGAACCATTGGCATTAATACAGTGATCAGTGTGATTAAAAATGCATTGATTACTGTAAAAATGTCACTGGCAGTGAAGAGGTTAACACTAGGGGGCAGTGAAGGGGTTAACTATGTTCCCTGGGAGGTGATTCTAACTAAAGGGGGAGGGGACTAACTAGAGGAAGTGACGGATCGTGGTTCCTAGCTAATAGGAACACACGATCTGTCACTTCTGTCAGAACAGAACAGGGAAGTGTGTGTTTGTACACTGTCAGGAGACTAGTAGACCAGAAACACATGTAAGTGAAATAATGGTGTTTATTAACAAGTGATAAGTAAAAGGAATATAAACAGTGCAAAACCAACATAACAACCCACTACAAACAACAATATATACAAGTGAAACCGTAATCGTAAACAAAGCCAAGCCAAGGTCATACACAGGGAAGTCAGCAGATGGGTAAGGACGGAAAACTGAACAGGACAGGGAGAGGATGGATGGATGGGGTTCAGGGCAGGGATCCAAGGTAACCAGGAACAGAAGGGACAGGACTAGGAAGGCCTCAGGATAGGGATTGGATCAGATCAGGTCAGGACAAGGCAGATGCAGGCTCAAGGTCAAAATAACAGACAGCAAGGTCAGAATGCAGGGAGAGAGATACCAAGGCAAGCCTATGAGGGCTTGCCGGGTATTTATAAGGCTGTGGTAATTGACCTCATGTCACAGCTGAGCGCAGTGTGTGCTGTTTGCTCCACACTGCCAGAGTGCACCCGCTGGTTGACACCGGTACTACGGCCCAAGGATGCAACAGTGCCACCAGCAGGAAAGACCTCTTACTGCAGGTCCTAGGTGTTGGAAGACACCTGCTGATGGACACTGGTACTGCGATCCAAGAGACTGATAGCGCCACCAACGGGTAAACCCTCTCATGACAGTACCCCCCCCTAAAAGAGCGGCCTCTGGACGCTCCAACAAGGTGCATCTGTCCAAAGTTCATGGCCTCCTACCGAACAGATGAGGGCACATCAGGCCGGGCATTGGGTACATCAAACTGGACGGTGGGTCCATCTGAGATGACAGTGGGCACATCCGAGCAGACGGCTGGCATGTCAGAGTCATTGAGCTGGGCAGCGGACAGGAACCACTTGAGCTGGGCAGCAGACAGGAACCACTTGAGCTGGGCAGCAGACAGGAACCACTTGAGCTGGGCAGCAGACAGGAACCACTTGAGCTGGGCAGCAGACAGGAACCACTTGAGCTGGGCAGCAGACAGGAACCACTTGAGCTGGGCAGCAGACAGGAACCACTTGAGCTGGGCAGCAGACAGGAACCCCTTGAGCTGGGCAGCAGACAGGAACCCCTTGAGCTGGGCAGCAGACAGGAACCCCTTGAGCTGGGCAGCAGACAGGAACCCCTTGAGCTGGGCAGCAGACAGGAACCCCTTGAGCTGGGCAGCAGACAGGAACCACTTGAGCTGGGCAGCAGACAGGAACCCCTTGAGCTGGGCAGCAGACAGGAACCCCTTGAGCTGGGCAGCAGACAGGAACCCCTTGAGCTGGGCAGCAGACAGGAACCACTTGAGCTGGGCAGCAGACATGGGCACATCAGGCTGGAGGGCAGACACCGACACATCAGGCTGGAGGGCAGACACCCGGACATCAGGCTGGAGGGCAGACACCCGGACATCAGGCTGGAGGGCAGACACCCGGACATCAGGCTGGAGGGCAGACACCCGGACATCAGGCTGGAGGGCAGACACCCGGACATCAGGCTGGAGGGCAGACACCCTGACATCAGGCTGGAGGGCAGACACCCGGACATCAGGCTGGAGGGCAGACACCCGGACATCAGGCTGGAGGGCAGACACCCGGACATCAGGCTGGAGGGCAGACACCCGGACATCAGGCTGGAGGGCAGACACCCGGACATCAGGCTGGAGGGCAGACCCCAGGACATCAGGCTGGAGGGCAGACCCCCGGACATCAGGCTGGAGGGCAGACCCCCGGACATCAGGCTGGAGGGCAGACCCCCGGACATCAGGCTGGAGGGCAGACCCCCAGACATCAGGCTGGAGGGCAGACCCCCGGACATCAGGCTGGAGGGCAGACCCCCGGACATCAGGCTGGAGGGCAGACATGAAGACATCAGACTGGGGAGCGGGCACAGACTGAAAAGCAGGCACCGGGACTTCAGGCTGGAAAGCAAGCTTCAAGACATCCGGCTGGAAGGCAGGCATATCAGACTGGATAGCAGGTGCATTAGACTGGAGAGCAGGTGCATCAGACTGGAAGGTGGGCACATCAGACTGGAAGGTGGGCACACCAGACTGGAAGGCAGGGACATCAAGCTGGAAGGCAGGGACATCAAGCTGGAAGGCAGGGACATCAAGCTGGAAGGCAGGCATCGGGACAACAGACTGGGAGGCAGACATGAAGACATCAGACTGGGGAGCGGGCACAGACTGAAAAGCGGGCACCGGGACTTCAGGCTGGAAGGCAAGCTTCAAGACATCCGGCTGGAAGGCAGGCATATCAGACTGGATAGCAGGTGCATTAGACTGGAGAGCGGGTGCATCAGACTGGAAGGTGGGCACATCAGACTGGAAGGTGGGCACACCAGACTGGAAGGTGGGCACATCGAGCTGGAAGGCAGGGACATCAAGCTGGAAGGCAGGGACATCAAGCTGGAAGGCAGGGACATCAAGCTGGAAGGCAGGCATCGGGACAACAGACTGGGAGGCAGGCACATCAGACTCTAAAGTGGGGGCAGGTTGGGTTACTGGCAAGATGGTGTGGGTCGGGAAGATTTTTTGTTTCTTTTTTGGTTTAGCCCGTGCAGTTTTGTATGTAGGTGCAGGGCTGTAAGAAAAGAAAGTAGCTGGGCAGAAGGAAGACCAAGGAACTGTAGCTAGAGAAGGGTTTTGTGGGACTGTTACAGGTGGAGGAGAAGAGACAGGTGGATTGAAGGCAGGATAGGTGCGACACTTGGAGACTGGGTGGTAGTATTTGGTAGGGAGCTGATTAAACTGGGTTGTAGCTGAGGCTGCCATAGGTGACGGGGAGATAGATCTTTTGGAAGGCAGATGATTAATGGCAGGGCTGGAATATTGTGGCTTAGCTAAAGACAGGAGATCTGACCATGCCTGCAGCAAAGGTTGAACAAACGCTGATTCACACACAGCCTGACTAACCAGAGATTGTACTGAATAAATGCAATCGGATAACACCTGCTGGGAACAAGTGGAATAGTGTTCATCAAAGAAAGCCGGATCATCCTCTAACAACCATACCAGGGATTCAACCTGGTCACAACTGAAAGGAGGGGAGAAATCGTCACTACCTTCGGGAATGCATGACAAGGCTGACTTTGTACATAATTGGATCAAAGGCTGAACATCCTCAAATAACGCATGACCTTGATCTACAAGTAAATGGGCTGTTTGTATCGTTTCCAGCAGTTGGTCACGGGTCCAATCTTTAAGAGTCTGACAACAATATTCATTATCCTCTGCCGCCAGCAGAGAATAATAGACAATTTCATCAAAGTCCATTTTGCGCGCCCACCGTAACAGGACGGTTTCTCAGTGCAGCCACGTCTGGTCAGGGATGGCCTTGGTATACTGTCAGGAGACTAGTAGACCAGACTGTGTGGACTGCACAGAGGAGACCAGAAACACATGTAAGTGAAATAATGGTGTTTATTAACAAGTGATAAGTAAAAGGAATATAAACAGTGCAAAACCAACATAACAACCCACTACAAACAACAATATATACAAGTGAAACCGTAATCGTAAACAAAGCCAAGCCAAGGTCATACACAGGGAAGTCAGCAGATGGGTAAGGACGGAAAACTGAACAGGACAGGGAGAGGATGGATGGATGGGGTTCAGGGCAGGGATCCAAGGTAACCAGGAACAGAAGGGACAGGACTAGGAAGGCCTCAGGATAGGGATTGGATCAGATCAGGTCAGGACAAGGCAGATGCAGGCTCAAGGTCAAAATAACAGACAGCAAGGTCAGAATGCAGGGAGAGAGATACCAAGGCAAGCCTATGAGGGCTTGCCGGGTATTTATAAGGCTGTGGTAATTGACCTCATGTCACAGCTGAGCGCAGTGTGTGCTGTTTGCTCCACACTGCCAGAGTGCACCCGCTGGTTGACACCGGTACTACGGCCCAAGGATGCAACAGTGCCACCAGCAGGAAAGACCTCTTACTGCAGGTCCTAGGTGTTGGAAGACACCTGCTGATGGACACTGGTACTGCGATCCAAGAGACCGATAGCGCCACCAACGGGTAAACCCTCTCATGACATACACACTCATCTCTGTTCTGTCTCTCCTGGTCACAATCGCTCGTGGCCAGTGGTCATCGTGACCGTCGGCCACGAGCATTGGCACCCCCACAGTGCGGCGGCTCGCGTGCGCCTGCAATCCGGGTCCCGCAACCCAACGAATAGTTACGTGATTTCGCGCAGGGGAGCCAACCTGCCGCAGTAAAACTGCGGCAGCTGGTCCGGAAGAGGTTAAATAAGAAAGGATCTCATTTATTTACAAAGAAAGTAGTATGCTGACTGGGCTCCAACGAGAATAGGAAGAACTCTAGCTTACTTTTAAAGTTCACTCGGACACCACCCACACAAACATCTTCTGCCTGTACTCCCCTGGTCAGAATGATAGTGATAGACCCCCCAGTGCTGAGCCCTAGGCATTTTGGGTGGCAGAAGCTGCCAACCATCAAAATAAGCCTCCACCTTCCCCTTTGGAGCCTGGGATGCAGCACTGAATAGTGGTCACAATTTATGAAAACGGTATTTACATTTTTTTTTTTGTTTTAGTAAAAGGTTTAGCCTTTTATTACTATCACACATTGTATATTGGTTTTTCCAAAGCGAACACTCACAAATACTATAAGGCCACATGCACACAGGCATAAGAGTCATACAACACAAACTGCTGGTATATTACTGGACCTAGGAGACACAGCTGCACTGTACAGTGCTTGTATTTGTTGTACTTATGCAAACATGCACATAGACCTAAATCCCTACATGCATATAATCCACATCCTGGGATTTATGCCAGTCACATGCACATGTTTACTTAAATCTGGTGTATAGCTGCAACTAGCTTGCATACAGCCATTCATTACTATGGATGGCTGTATGCTGCAGCTGCATCTCCCATGTTTTTAAGATTTTTTTTTCTTCTAATGTACTTGATATTTACTTTGATTATATGTACCAGTAAAAGTCCCATTAATGCTGTATAGTTGGAATCTACTGAATTTAGGGATGACTGTACTTGGAAAAGTGTTTGCTCCTGAAGCCCTTAAAGTGTTTGTTACCCTAGCACTTCATATTCCTAATATGGGCCTGCTGTACCATATACTTGTATGAGAAAGTATCCTGTATTCTTTGTATTGCTTCCTTTGTGTGAAATCCCTGGTGTCCCTGCCAGTCCCTCTGCTTTCCTATTAAAAGCTGACCACACTAAGCAGGGAAATACACTGTGTTCAGTTCTCTCGCTATACTGGGAACTCAGTGTACTCTCCTCCAATGATTAGACTTGTCCTGACATGCCCACCCCCCCCCCCCAAGTCATTTACTGGGAAACTCAGTGTGCTGCTGCTTCTCGCCCCACTAGCCCTTATGGAGCTGAGAACCGAGGGAATGTGATCACTTTTAAAAAAGGAAAAAAAAGGTATTTATAATGTTTTTTTTATATCTATACAAAAATGTTTTGCTTTTCATTTCTATTTAAAACTGAAAGGGTTGTTTTACAGGGTGATCGTTTACAATCACTTTAAACAATATTGACCGACTTTATTTTAAGTCTGAAATGTAACAAAATAAAAAGAATAAATACACAAACAATTCACTTTACCCATTACATTTTACATTTCAATGAGAATTTAAGAGCTCTTTTTCATATTCCTGTGAAGATAAACATAAAGTACATGAGCATACTATATCCCTATACCTCTCAGCTAACCACTTAAATCTCCTCATGCATCATTAATTTACTGTCTGACATACCAGTATGGATGTCAAACTACTTTCTCAAACTTAAACTGTCAAAAACTGAGCTCATAGTATTCCTTCACCCTTCCCTTCCCCTTGATTCCCCTTCACTGACTTTGCCATCAAGTTTAATTGCATAACAATCAGTTCCTTCACTTATGTCAGAGTGCTAGGTGTAATCCTGGACACTGACCTCTACTTTAGGCCCTGCATCCAATCACTGACCAAATCATGCCACATTAACCTCTGTAACATTTCTCAAATTCATCCCTTTCTAACAAAGGCACCAAAAAGCTATTAATTAATTTCCTACCTCTACACAGGCTACCCCCCTTGATTTTATTATAAAGTTGCTGTAAGACTCATCCACAACACAGCTACTTCACCAACCTCAAATCAAATTATCACCCAAACTGTCCATTCTTCCCCCCAAGACCTCCTTCTCTCTTGCTCATTCAATACCTTCTCCCATGCTTGCCTCCAGGCCTTCTCTAGAGCCTCTCCCACCTTCTCGGACCTCCTTCCCCAATCTGTATGACTATCTCCTACTCAGTCTGCCTTTAGGCCTTCCCTAAAAAACTCATCATTTCAGGGAAGCCTATCCTCCTTCCAGCTAAAAACCATACTTCTACCTTCTATATCAGCTCATCCTTCACAGTTATTACCTTTTCTACAGCTTTCCCCTGCCTTTTAAAATGTATATGTATATATATATATATATATATATATATATATATATATATATATATATATATATATATATATATATATATATATATATACACTGTTGTGCTCATAAGTTTACATACCCTGGCAGAATTTATGATTTCTTGGCCATTTTTTCAGAGAATATGAATGATAACACAAAAACATTTCTTTCACTCATGGTTAGTGTTTGGCTGAAGCCATTTATTATCAATCTCTCATTTTCCACTTCTTGATTAGAGTTTGAACACTGCTGATTGGCATTCTCAATTCCTTGGATATCTTCCTATATCCCTTTCCTGTTTTATACAACCTTTTCCCGCAGATCCTTTGAAAATTCTTTTGCTTTCCCCATGACTCAGAATCCAGAAACATCAATGCAGCACTGGATGAAAGATGCAAGGATCTGTCCAGAAACTCATTGACCTTTCTTACATACACACTAATTACAAGCAAACAGATCACAGGTGAGGATGGTTACCTTTAATAGCCATTTAACCCCCTTTGTGTCAACTTGTGTGCATGTTATCAGGCCAAAATCACCAGGGTATGTAAACTTTTAATCAGGGTCATTTGGGTAGTTTCTGTTGCCATTATGATTTAAAAAGAGTAAACACAGTTGATTGATAATAAATGGCTTCAGCCAAACACTAACCATGAGTGAAAGAAATGTTTTTGTCTTATCCTTCATTTTCTCAGAAAAATGGCCAAAAAATCATAAATTCTGCCAGGGTATGTAAACTTATGAGCACAACTGTATATCTGGGTAGAAGTGCACAATTCCTTCAGGACTCTTTTGGGCCCCCTTGTTGATAATACTTGTTTGTACATGAGATGTATGTAATATTATTTTTTCTTTATTGTATAAAGCTTGTATTATTTCTATACTGGTGTGCATCTAAATACTTATGGTTAATGTTATATGCTGGCCGCAGTATTTCATCTGCTCCCAAATACTTTGATTAGATAACTGGTTAATTTCCCACTGCTTACAGAGGCCCTGCTCTGGGTGGGGGCACTACCAAATTCTCTTATTTACCTACAGGTTTAGCACAATATCCTGCTTGGGAAGGGCCTTTTCACATAGGTCTCCCCCTCCCCCCCCAAAAAAGAGCTACACATGTACACAGGAAGTGGCTGTAAAAAGGTAGCACTAGGTTAACAGTGCTACAAATGGTGGGGAAAACAGTGTTTTATGAAAAAAGGTGGTAATTGCTAATGATACACAGTGCATTTGAAACTAAATGTCACCCATCACAGCCTTCAGTATAACTGATTCGTTCCATTCCTGGACAACACTCTCCAAGTTTGACACTGTTTCATCTGATTTTGATATTCCTACTTGATCACATTAGAAACCTCCTATTTTTTATGTGTAGCAATAATTCACGGTGGAGCTGCTGATTTAAAGGGGGCTGTTACCGTCACCTTTTTACCTGTAATTTCACCATCACCAAACTTAGAGTCCACGCTGAGCTTATTATCAGACAATGTAGGCACCATAGGCGTGCGCACAGGGTGTGCCAGGTGTGCCCAGGCACAACCTAATCCCCCCATGCGCATTAGTGTTATCGTTCTGTGTAGCAACAGTATCATGGGAAAGATCTCCCTCTTACCGGCTCTGCTATAAGAGAAGTGTTTATCCTTTTCTCTTTCACTGTGCCAGCAGGGAGATCAATGTGCCGGGGTCATATATATGTAGATACATACACATGCATGTGTGTTTGAACTTAAGGGTGCACACCCTAATGCATTAGGCTGCGCACACCTATGGTAGGCACCAGTCACTTGAGTACTTTTCCAATGCTTTAATAGGAGATAACTGGAAGAAGTAGCAGGAAAGAGGTAGAAGAAGAGTTGCAGGGAAGTTCAAATACCTTTTCTTGGTGTAGCACTAAGGAATTGAAATCTTAGGGATAAATGTATCTTCAGTTCAGGACTAAATCTTTGCCCGCCCGGATAGGTCTCTCTCACTAACCTAGCAGCCGGAACGCAGCACGAACAAAAAGTCTCTGCCACAGACTTGAGTGAAACAAAACTGTACGATCCTCTGCTGTGAGTAGACGAGAAAATCCGGACAGCCGCACACCAGGAAGATATTATCCAAAGAAGTTTCTTTATTGTAAAATCAGGAACATATCATGTACAGGACACCATGGACAGCGTGTACAGGCAATCAGCTAACGCGTTTCGCACGTATTCCAAGTGCTTACTCATAGCTATACTCATAGCTGTACGATCCTCTGTCACAGGATGTAGTAGTTTTCGATTAACAGCAAACACAGTACCAGAACTTTTAAGCCAACCCGGCAGTACTTGTGCGGTAGATTAGTTTAAGATGCGCCCTCCAATCGAGTCACCAGGCCCTTCTTAAGACCAGCCTTGCATGGTCCCTTCCCAGATGGGTCCTCCCCTGGATCTTCCCAATTGTCCGGCTTCTTCCCCAGGACAGACAGCACAGGACCATCCCAGCGATAGCAGGCCCCAGACAGGCTTCTGGGCCTACCTGCACGGCTGCCGCAACGCAACCCTCCAGCCCGGAGGGCTGCGAGGTAGAACTCACTAACACATACCTTTAGGCCAGGAGGGCCACGAGGTAAAGACTCAAGAAACATGGCCTCTGTCCTATAAATACTCTCTCCCAGAATGCAAACCGGAGGACCACCTCCGCAGAGTTGTCTATGGGACAGAAGAGCACTCATATACTTCAGCTTGTTGCTTTCCGACATTGACCCATGGTGACAACGACACCCACAGGCAGAATGTGGAACTGCACACAACACAGCCAAACTGGAACATAGGCTAATCTAACAATAGATTGAATCTGAACTATGTACAGAACAGATGACCCACTAAATTTACATATAAGCGGTAGATTGGAAAATCTACCAGCGCTACATATGTATGTAGGAAGGTCAATTAACATCTTACTCTATCTTGATGGTCAAATATAGTGATTGTTAAAAGTGAATGTGGGAGCAGAATCATTCCGAGCTTCACCAGGGCTACTATAGATTTGCACATACTCTTTGTCTTGCAAGCCTATCACTCTGCATTTCAAAATAACTGTACAAATCCACAGATGCATCTTGTAGCTAGGAAAACATAACATTTCTCTGGATATTAGTACTTCAGCATCCAGATCACATTCTCTCCCCAGATATTTATGGCCAGCAATGTTTGTGAAAATGTACTAAAAATTTAAGGATCTCAAAGATTGCCTATTATAATACATGACAATAGAAAACATAAATACATACATAAAAGTGCCCAACCCTGTGAACGTCCACAACTAAAAAAAAAAAAAAAAAATCTATTTTTTAGCTTTATATTGCATTTTTGTCAAGTAAATAAAAAATATAACATGTAAATATTTCCTTTTCAACCATTTTGCCAAGGGGGGTTGGGACAGGAAGCAAAGATTCTGCTTTGCTAAAGGCTGATTTATTACTGTTGTGAATAACCTCAATAGCAGCAAATCAAATTGCACACATACTCACAGAAGAGACATGACCTATTTCCTCACTTCTAAACAGGGCCCATCTATATTTTCATTAATACAGAGGCAGACAACAAGCATGCAGGCACTGATGGGCTTCATGTTCTATAAATGGCCATGGATGCACACTGTATTAAATATTTACTTGCAAGCTGATTTTCCTCACCAGCTGACTATGCTATTGTTTGCTGGTAGAAAAAGTCCCTGCTAGACTTAAAGTGATACTAAACCTAAAAACGTTTTTTACCTTAACGCATTGTTTACATTAAGGTAAAAAACGTTTTCAGTTTTCCTGTGTCCCCCCTTTCCTTTGTAAAGTGGAAGATAGGGGAGAAGAGATCAGCGCTGAGTTCATGTGCGTGTAAAGGAAGGTGTCCCAATACTTTTGGTAATATCGTGTGCGTGTGTGTATATATATATCAGCCCTCAAAATTTAGTGAGTGGAAAAAGCTTAGGACGAGTGTGGGGCTGCATCGGAGGAGGGGCGAGCACCACAGGCAGGCAGGGTTGAATGGGAGCCATTTTTCCAGCCATTGACCAAATGAAGAGAGAGAAGAGGAAGAGGAGAGCTGGCTGGATCATCACACAGAGCGGGGATCGCCCGCTGTGACGGCTTTGATTTGAATTGCCTGGCGCCCGCAGTTGCACACAGTCCCACCTTCTGGACTGGCTCCTTTGATAGACAGAACACTGGTCCAATGCTGGGACATGTGATGTCTATCATAGGAGCTGATCCAGGAGGCGGGACTGTGTGTGACTGCGAGTGCTGGGCAATTCAAATCAAAGCTGTCACAGCAGGTGATCCCTGCTCTTTGTGATGATCCATCCAGCTCTCCTCTTCCTCTCCTCTCTCTGATCCCCATGCACTGGTGAGGCTGCATTAATGGACATTGATGGGTACTGATGAGGCTGCATTGATGGGCAAAGGTGAGGCTGAATTGATGAACATTGATGGGAACTGGTCAGTCTGCACTGATAGGCCCCGGTGAGGCTGCAATGATGGACAATGATGGGCACAGGTGAGGCTGCATTGATGGGCATTGATGGGCACTGGTGAGCCTGCGCTGATGGGCACTGGTGAGGCTGCATTGATGGGCATTGGTGAGGCTGCATTGATGGGCACTGGTGAGGCTGCATTGATAGGGCACTGATGAGGCTGCGCTGATGGACACTGATGAGGCTGCATTAATGGGTACTGATCAGGCTGCATTGATGTGCACTGGTGATGCTATATTGATGGGCATTGATGTGCACTGGTGAGGCTGTGCTTATGGACACTGGTGAGGCTGTGCTGATGGGCACTGGTGAGGCTGTATTGATGTGCATTAATGAGGCTGCATTTATGGGCACCGGTGAGGCTGCATTGATGGGCACTGGGGAGGCTGCATCAATGGGCACCGATGTGGCTGTGCTGATGGGCACTGTTGAGGCTGCATTTATGGGCACTGATCAGGCTGCATTGCTGGGCACTGGTGAGGCTGCATTAATGGGCACTGGTGAAGCTGTGCTGATGGGTACTGTAAGGCTGTGCTGATGGGCACTGGTGAGGCTGCATTGATAGGCACTGGTGAGGCTGCATTGATGGGCACTGATGAAGCTTTATTGATAGGCACTGGTGAGGCTGCATTGATGGGCACTGGTGAGGCTGCACTGATGGGGACTGATGGGCACTGATGAGGCGGCACTAAAGGGCACTGATAAGCTGCACTGATGATGCTGCACTGATGAGCTGCACTGATGGGCACTGATAAGCACTGATAGGCTACATTGATGGGCACTGATGAGGCTGCACTAACGGGCACAGATAAAGTTGTTAATATTTAATTTTGTAACTTAATTCTGACTAAATCATTTAAAAGTGTAGTTCCTTGAGATAATTTATGAGGGCGTGTTTAGGGGTAGAATTAGGGGCGGGGCAGGGTAGGGGTTGGATGGGGAAACCCTCTATACAGTAAATATATTGTTATTTGGGGGCTCCAAATTACTAGCCAGCCATCTTTGTAGAAGCAAACAGTTTTTATTTCTTCCAAACAGGGAAGCAAAAAGAAAAAAAGAAAAAATATAAAATTAAAAAAAATATCCTTTCTTCAGCATAAACCAAAGAAAAACATAAACTTATGGTGCATCACAAAGATTTGGCTCACCTACGGCTTAAACCTGTCCCACAACAGGGCTTAACGTTCCTGCTTGCTTCAGGGGTCCAGAAAAAGGTCACAGGAGTTCAGAAGCATCTAAGCAGATAAATAGCTGACAGCCGTTCACAACTTTTCTATTCCATATAACACCCCATGTACACCTGCTGACCTGCCTTTTCAGTATTCTTTTGCAGGCGGGTTAAAATTTACAAAAATAAGATACCCACAGCCAGGGTTGGAGACTCTTTCCCACCCAAGATCTCTCTGATCATCTAGTTTCTGTATACTGTATCTATTCTGTATTGTCTATCTATCTATCTATCTATCTATCTATCTATCTATCTATCTATCTATCTATCTATCTATCTATCTATCTATCTATCTATCTATCTATCTATCTATCTATCTATCTATCTATCTATCTATCTATCTATCTATCTATGTAATATATAGTTTATGTTTGATACAATCAATACCTTCCAGATGAAAAAAATATGTATAAAGCTGAACTCCAGGGAAATTAGGTAGATGTACTAACCTTATCTACTGCTCCTTTGGCTGCCAGCCTTCTTCTCTTCCCTCTAATGCTTTCTGCTGTGGATGGGCCCTCCTTATAATACAGATCTGTTGGTCCTGCATTGTATATGATGATATCAGAGTGCCTGCGACTGATGAAGTGTAGAAGAGAATCAGCTTCAGGGGACCGATCTCACAGGAAAGAGGAAGTCTACGAGAGCAAGGCATAAGGTAATGAAAACTGCTTTTCAATGTAACCCTGGAGTGAAGCTGTGTTGTCACCATGCACAGCAAAGTAACATAACACATTATATTATTATGCTATGAAGAAGGCTTTTGCCAAAACATGTTAGGGTTATGATGTCGCACTGCTGTCTGTGCTCAATAAAGATTTAAGAAGAAGCAATCAAGTTGTCGGCACTCTTTTTGCATTTTTGTAACATAACACATTCATTTATTTTCCCCTATCCCCACCAGAATATACACACTTTTATTTTGATCCCCTGCACCTCTCTTAAGCAGTTTTTTCCAGTGTTGTCAAATGGGGTGAGTCACAAGGACCCTCGGAGCCAGAAATAACAGATATTTCCTTTTGCTACCAGAGCTGGAACAAAGCATCTGAGGAATGAGTACTATCTGCTACTGGGGGACTGGGCTTCAAAGTCAACCTGCTGCTTTGCCCTGCATAGACAAAGCATAAATTTGCTTTATGCTCAAGACTACACCAGTAGAAGCCACTTTTCTATAGGTATTATTATAATGTAGTAGCAAATGAAAAATTCAAAGATATTCCATATGTTTAAGTCTTTTTAGGCATAAAGAAGAAGGCATGTGCATAGTCATTAAGTGACTGTACATGAAATTGACATAACGTATTTACATTCTGTAAAGGTCATTGTTGTCCAAATCAGCATGAACAAATGCATTTACAAATGAAGCATGCAGAAGACACTGAGATTTACTTTGAAACCTGTAATTTGGCTGTCTGTTTTATTGTATTGTTGGAGGAATAAAAAAATCAAACAACGTGTAAGACATTACATTGCAAAAATCACGAAGTACCATGATGACTGACAAGTCTTTTCAAGTATCACAAAAAAGAACCTTTCTGGCTACTTATATGTGCATGATAGCACAGAAAATAATTATTTGATGTTTGGGTCACAAGCGATGGAATGCATAATTAATCTGAGAGTGCTGCATTTGCATAATGGCTACTTCCAGTTTTTGCTGTGATCTAAAAGGAATAATCATTATGAAGATTTCCCTTTAGTGTCACAATTTATTAATCTGTGAAAGGCTAAATATCAAGGAATGGGGCCTTTAATACTCAGGTATAACTTCAGAATACTTGGACCCTTGTCATCTTGGCCATTTGCTTGTGATTCTGTTCTTTAAAAATTACTGTATATTAAGTTAAAGTGGTTGTCAGAAGGTTTTCTACCTTAATGCATTCTCTGATTTAGCGTAAAAAAACCTTCTGCATGCAGCTCCCCACCACCAGCCCCCCCTGAGCCTGATCTTGATCCAGTGATGCACACAAGAGCACCAGCTCCCTCAGCTCTCTCCCTCCTCATTGTCTAAGGCACAGCGATGGGAGCCATTGGCTCATGCTGCTGTCAATTACAGCCAGTAAGGAAGGAGCAGAGGAAGGGCCGAGCCATGCTCTGTGTGTCTTATCTACACACAGAGTGGGGCTATGAGGCACTAGGTGGGGAAAGAAAGGCCAGGAGCAGTGGCATTTGTTTTGTTTTTAAAAAAAAAAAGATTCTTCACAATCACTTTAATGTAGCATTTACCTGAAATAGAACATAAGTGCATACTTTTCAAAATGGGAAAAGGACTTCTAAGATTAGAATGGACCCTGAGTTTCAGCATATGTCACCCACTGCAAGGATGAAGCAAGTACGACAATATTCAGATTTTTAGCAACTGAGTCAAAAAAGGAAGAGTACTTAAAATTGGAACATTATTAAAAATACATTTTGCTTTAAAGTGGGCTTAAACATCCATCTCTTGATAAGGCTTACCTATAGATGTGTAAATATCTCCTAATTATGCACCATTTGGGAGATATTTAGTGTACATGCAGCCAATGACATCTCTGGCGCATGCACTCTGAAGGAACGGCCACCCGTGCCGTTTCTTCAGACTCCTTTGCCATTAACAGTGGCTCCCGCACGCATGCGCTGGATTGATGTCAGCATGGCTCTGGCCATTCACAGAGCTGGAGTCCGCAAACCTGGTAGCAAGACAGGTGAAGATGAGAGCACCTACAGCTTCCTGCGGCGCTGGAAGAACTTTGTTTTACAGGTAAGTTTAACATAATGTGCAAGTATGCGATTATGCCTTTACCGTGCAGGTAAAAAATTTTTTAAAAATGTCCAGCAGTTTACAACCACTTTAAATACTGTACCACAAGCAAGAATCTAACAGACATGCATATAATCCTCAACACAATAATTTTTGTAAATGGAACGCAACCATTTCAAATGCTTTAAAGCCTTACCTTAAAGAAGAACCCCAATCAAGGGGCATTAAGAAACTGGGGGATCTATTTGTCCATGGATGCCTCCTCTGCCCTTTCAGTCCTCAAGCTAAATATTCCCTGCCCATCTGGTATTTTTTCTGATATTTACAATTACATCATGCTTGTTCTACCCAGTTTGGCTCCCATTTCCCATTTCCCAAGCCCACTCGGCACTGTACCAAGCCATACATTCATCTCTTCCTGTTAGCCTTGTTAGGTGTAGGGAACGATGGCTGTCAGATATTCCTGACCTGGATGCCGAGGATTGGGAGGATATCTGGGATTATTAATTTCAGCATTTTATATCCATAAGGGATAAACTGATTCAATTTAAATTGTTCACCTTATGCATCTTGTACCAGATAGAGTGAAGAAATTTGGGCTTACTGACTCCTCTGGTTATTGGTGTTGTTCCTCCCTACAAGCGGACTTCATTCATGTCTTTTGGAGTTGCCCCACAATAGAGGACTTTTGCATGGAAGTTCTCCAATTCATCTCAATGGTGATGACCATTTTGGTGCCTTCGAGAGATAAGGGGCTGCTTGTTGGGCCTGGTGGAACTCTTATGCCGAGTACACACGAGCGGAATGTCCCACAGAAAAATTCCGACTGAAGCTTTTCATCGTATATTCCGATCGTGTGTATGCCTCACCGGACTTTTCGAAAATCCTGACGGACCTACAAATAGAACATGTTCTAAATCTTTCCGACGGAAGCAATTCCTATCGGGAAAACCGCTCGTCTGTATGCTGTTCCGATGGACCAAAAACGATGCATGCTCTGAAGCAAGTACGAGACAGAAGCTATTGGCTACTGGCTATTGAACTTCCTTTTTCTAGTACCGTCGTACGTGTTGTACGTCACTGCGTTCTTGACGGTCGGATTTTGGTGTGATCGTGTGTACGCAAGAGTTTCAGCGGAATTCCGTCGGAACTCCGTCAGAAAAACCTTCAGAGTTTATTCTGATGAGAAAACCGGTCGTGTGTACGTGGCATTAGCCTCTAGGAAGGTCATGGGAGTCCTTTTAAGTATGCTGCTGTATTATGCTAGAAAGCTCATTGTTCTGAAAAATGGAAATCGCCTAACCCTCCTTCTATCCAGCAATGAAAAGCTCTGGTTAATTCAGTGGTTCCCCTGTACAGAGCTTCCTACAATAGTAGAGGTTGTTCCAGTGGCAGAACTACCGCCATAGCAACCCATGCACACGCTATGGGGCCCGCAGCCACTATGGGGCCCGTCGAGGATGACAGCAACGCTATGCCCCATACAGCGTGACCTGTGCACACCGCAGCCAGGGGAAGAGAGAGGAGAGGAAGAGGCGAGCTGTCCGTATCAACAGAGAGTGTGATTGCTCGCTGTAATAGCTTTCATTAGAACTTACAGTGTTCCCGGGGCTTACGTCACATAGCACCACCTCTTGGCCCGGCGCCTTTGATAGACAGAACACCGGTCCAATGCGGGACATATGACGTCATCAAAGGCGTCAGGCCAAGAGGTGGGGCTATGTGACGATGAGCCCCAGGAAGACAGTAAATTCAAATGAGGGCTATTACAGCGGGCAATCCTGCTCTCTGCTGATCCGGGCGGCTTGCCTCTTCCCCTGTACAGGTGAGGCTGTATGGAGCACAGGTCACGCTGTATGGGAAACAGGTCACGCTGTATGGGACACAGGTTACGCTGTATGGGGCACAGGTCACGCTGTATGGGGCACAGGTCACGCTGTATGGGGCACAGGTCACGCTGTATGGGGCACAGGTCACGCTGCATGGGGCACAGGTCACGCTGCATTGTGCACAGGTCACGCTGTATGGGGCACAGGTCACGCTGTATGGGGCACAGGTCACGTTGTATGGGGCACAGGTCACGCTGTATGGGGCACAGGTCACGCTGTATGGGGCACAGGTCACGCTGCATTGGGCACAGATAACGCTGTATGGGGCACAGGTCATGCTGCATTGGGCACAGGTCACGCTGTATGGGGCACAGGTCTCGCTGCATTGATACTAGGGTGGCTGTGGGGGGGCTGTTTGCAGGGGGGCCCCATACAACATTTTGCTATGGGGCCCTGTGATTTCTAGTTACGCCCCTGGGTTGTCCCTTCAGGTTTGACAAAATTTGGAACCCGTGGTTAGAGAACCCAAACACTATAAGGCCTCATGTACACTGCAGCTGGTAAATGGATGTTTAGGAGCAGTTGGACATTTTTTTCAGCAGACACGGAACTCTTCTCAATGTTATCTTATGGGTACATGTACAGTTTTTCATAGTAGTTTAGAAGCAGTTGAGTTTAGAAGCATTTTTTTGAAAGCAGATGAATCGTGTTCCAGATGGTAGTTTACTGGCATTTGAAATGCCAAATGCTTGTAACAGCCTGTAAACGGCTGAAATAGTTAATAATACTTGTTTTTCCTGCATTGTTGGCATTTGGGAGGGTCTACTGAGGTTACCTGTAAAAAATGCTTCAAAACGCAAAGGCTCATAAACACAGCTAAACGGCATGTAAAAGTGGCAAAATGGACATTTTTAAACGTTGGTTACTAGTGTCAAGTTCCAGCGTTTAGAAGAGGTTTTCAAACGTACATGAAGCCTAACAGATTTGAGAGGATGATTGTCCTCTTGAATCCTTCCTTTTATGTTCTGGGCCTAATTTTCTATTACCTTTAGTAATGCTACTCCTGCCTATGTCCCTTTGGGAGTCAGTGTAACACTACTCATTTTACAGCTATTTTTTATCCTCTACTTTTGTGGACGCGTGAAGTTCTTTCATATTTGTGCAAGTTATTTGTGATTAATGTATCATTACTTCCTACTTATTTTTTCCTACAAGTCTTCTTGGCGCCAACTACTGGTAGCTGAGACATCCAATGTGACCATATTTATGGAGCAATAATTAGAGCCCTGCTATTCAATATAAAGTACATCATTTATTTTCTTTTGGTCCCTTTTTTCCATTTTTTTTCTCAGTTTTTTGTGGTTTTATATTTGTAGGCGGTGGCTCTCGCTACTGCCCATTGTTGTAACTGTTGTAATTTTGCAATTTAAATAAAAATAGAATTTATAAAAAAAAAAAGAACTCCAAAAATAGTCAATGACTACTTAGCAACCAGCAAGTGTGTAGGCACCTCTAGCTTATTTGTTTATTTATGTTTACTGATTCATTTGTTAGTATTTTAATATTCTGATGTGCAAAGTTACAAATAAGGCCCCTTGCACACAAGGCGGGCTCCTTTGGAGTTCAATTTCTCAGCAGGAAATCTGTTGGCTGATCCCCACTGAGCAGGCAGATGGCTGGTACGTGTTTTTTCCACTTATGTAGAGCAAACACAGACATAGCCCACTGTCCTCTATGGGTGGTCTGATGTAAACAGACCACTTCTTTGTTTTTAGCATATGCGATCGGATTGGATGTCGGTGGGTATAAAAGGACACATGTCTGTTTACACCTGCCACTCCATAGAAGAGACTGGAGGGTCCAATCGGGTCCACCTGAAAAACTGACATGCAGATCTGATTGGTCCACCCGTGTGAAAGGACCCTTACACAGAAATCATCAGCTTTTTATCCTTAAAATTGAAGTCACAGAAATAGAGATACAGTCATAAAGATGGTGTACTAGCAACCTTCATTTTCCTAGTCGTAATTTCACTTCCCTGTTACAGCAGTCATGCAGGGTTTTTAAATATGAATGTGCACTCCAGTAGACACTAAATCTAGAAGATTCAACAACATAGTGATTCAGACACACTTTTCCCTGTATACAGCGGGTAAAATAAGTATTGCACACGTCACCATTTTTTCTAGGTAAATATATTTCCTAAGGTGCTATTGACATAAAATTTTTACCACATGTCGATGACAACCCTTACACTCCATACATACAAAGAAACCAAAACTAATACATTCAGAAATCATGCTATGTGTAATAAAATGGAATGACACAGGGAAAAAGTTTTAAACACATGAAGAAAGGGAGGTGCAAAAAGGCATGAAAGCCAATACACCAGCTGAAATGTATCAGTAATTAGAAAGCCATCCTGCCCCTTGTCAGTGCAAATAATATTTATTTTATTTATTTATTTCAGGTACTTATATAGCGCAGTCAATTTACGCAGCGCTTTACATATATATAGTACATTCACATCAGTCCCTACCCTCAAGGAGCTTACAATCTAATATCATCTGGTTCAGGCTCAACTGATGCATTCTCTGATTTAACATAAAAAACCTTCTGCATGCAGCTCCCCACCCCCAACCCCCAATCTCGATCCAGCAATGTGCACAAGAGCAGCGGCTCTTTCAGCTCTCTTCCTCCTCATTGGCTCAGGCACTACAGTGGGAGCCATTGGATCCTGCTGCTGTCATTTACAGCCACTGAGAAAGAAGCGGAGGCAGGGCCAAACCGTGCTCTGTGTGTCTTATTGACACACAGAGCAGGGCTCAGGAGAAAGCCCACATAAGTGACCCCATAGCAAGCAGCTTTCTATGGGGGCACTTAGTGGAGGGGAAGGGGCCAGGAGCACTGGCAGGGAAACCAAGAAGAGGAGGATTTGGGCAAATCTATTGCACAGAGCAGGTAATTATGATATGTTTGTTATTTTTGAGGAAAATGTATCCTTTACAATTACTTTAATGTAGCATTTACCTGAAATGTAAACATAAATGCATGCTTATTGTGCCATGTTTTTCAAAATGGGAAAAGGACTACTAAGATTAGAAGGGACCCTGAGGTTCAGCACATGTCACCCACTGTAAAGATGAAGCAAGTACAAAAATATTCTGATTTTAGCAACTGAGTCAGGAAAGGAAGAATACTTAATATTGGAACATTATTAGAATAAGAAAAAAAGGAAAAGTAGCACATGTGCTAGAGAAGCTACCTCATACACATCACCACAACCACCTAAAGGCCATACTATAATTCAGCATATAGCTAAATACATGTAGACAGCGATATCAGAAAGTAGGCCTAGTGTAGGTTGATGTCACAGGTAGAGCTCAATGCTCGATGCTCTATTGGGTAGAGCTCAATGCTCGATGCTCTACATGTTTCGCACTGCAAGCACTTGTTTAGAAACTTCGGGTAAGTATTAAAAAGGGTAGTCACCTATTCCGGGTAATTGCTGCAACAGTGAGAGGATCTGGCATCTAATACAATGGTCAACGATGTAATGAGATAGGCAGTGAATGGCGGCGTTGAGGTAGAAGGAATGAATGGAAGGGGGGATGAGCCACGGAAATATATTGAAATGAAGTAGATAATGTAATAAAGGGTCAATCAAAAGGCCCATGTATTGCCGGAATAACTTCTACCCCACTATTTCCCATTAAACCTGCCGCTCACTCCAGTTTATAGTAGGAGCCAGTTCACAAGGTGTAAAGCACGCACCTATCTCCTGCTCTCCCAGGCAGCATGCTACATACTACGGTATTAAAATACATTTTGCTTTAACCCTTTTGCTGCCAGAGCCATTTTTGCATTTTTTGCACACATGTTTAAAAAATTATTTTAGGCCTGAAGATTACACAAAACCTACAAATATTATATATTTTCTGACAGCAGACACCCTAGAGAATAAAATAGTGGTAGTTGCAATTTTTTATGTCACGTGATATTACCACAAAGGTCTAGGGAATGCAAAATTTCAGTAAAAAACACTAACGTGAATTTTAGGGCAAACAAACACAATAAATTACCCACATTTTGGATAAAATATAAAAGACGAGCCTGCACCGAGTAAATAGATACCCAATAGGCCAAATCTTCAAATTTATGTGCACTCGTGAAATAGCGACAAACTTCAGTACCCTATATTTTCTATTGGCGATGCTTCAAAAGCTCCCTATAGGTATCAGTTTAATGTTACGGAGGAGGTCTGGTGTTAGAATTAGTGCTCTCACTCTAGTGTAAGCGGCTATATGTAAAAAGTGTATCGCAATCAACATTTTCAATCAACATTTTCATGCGTAGGCACCCCGACTTATGCGTTTACGTTCGTGCGTGTGTATATGTGGGGTGGGGGGATTTTTTGGGCTTTGGTGTAACTTTCCCTTTTTTTTGCAAAAAAACTAAAACTTTTTTTTACTTAACTTTTTTTTTCATTACATAGGGGACAAATAGTCCCCTATGTGATGATTTTTAGGTGACAGGTTCTCTGTATTGAGATATGCAGGGTTTAGACCCTGCATGTCTCCCCTGTACTCCACTGAATGTTTTGCAATGCAGATCACATTGCAAAACATCCTTTCTCCGCAAAGTGAGCCGGGGACAACGAGAGCTGTGACGTCACTTTCCGGGTCACAAGAAGAAGGGGAGGAGAGCAGACATGTCTCCTTCCCCTCTACCCGCCGGCATCCCATGCCCACTTATGGGCAAACAGAGCCCGGTAAGCATGGCAGGGCGCAGTGGCGGGAGGGGGGTGCCGGTACTGGGGTGTGTGCGAGCGATTGGGTGGCAGCGGAGCCACCTGAATGCTCTTACCTGATAGGCAGGATTCTGCCTGTCAGTTTCACACACAATCCCGGTGGCTGCAGCCACTGTATTGTGTGTGATACCCCCCCCCCCCCCGTGTGTGCCATCAGGTCCATGCGACGTACGGACCTGACGGCGAAAGGGTTAAATACTGTGCCACAAGCAATAATCTAACAGACATGCATAATCCTTAACACAATAATTTTTTTTAATGAAATACAACCATTTCATATGAGGGACAGTGCGGCTCTTTAACCATGTGATTGGCTGTGTCCAATCACAGTCGGTCACATGCAAATACAGGAAGAGCTGGTAATCCCCTTGCAGGGGAGAAAAGGGCATGTAATCAGGGCACTGATCATCAGTGCCCTGATTACAGTAAAGCCCCAGAAGTGCCACCAATCAATGCCCATGAGTGCCACCAATCAATGCCCATTAATGCCACCAATCAGTGCCCATGAGTGCCCATCAGTGACACAAATCAGTGCCCATTAGTGACACAAATCAGTGCCCATTACTGGTGCCAGTCAGTGCTGCCTTTTAGTGCCCATCAGTGCCTGCTCATCAGTGCTGCCCATCAATTCCCATCAGTGCCCATCAGTGCTGCCCATCAGTGCCACCTATCTGTGCTGCCTATAAGTGTCCACCAGTGCTGCCTATCTGTACTGCCTATAAGTGTCCACCAGTGCTGCCTATCAGTGTCCATCGGTGCCAACTATCAGTGCCCATCAGTGCCCCCTATCAGTGCTCATCAGTGCTGCATATCATTGCCACCTATCAGTGCCCATCAGTGTGGCATAATAGTGCCTCCTCATCAGTGCCACCTAATCAGTGCCCATAAGTGCCGCCTCATCAGTGCCCATAAGTGCCACCTCATCAGTGCCCATAAGTGCTGCCTCATCAGTGCCCATAAGTGCCACCTCATCAGTGCCCGTCAGTACAGCCTATCAGTGCCCATCAGTGCCCCCTCCTCAGCGCACATCAGTGAAGGACAAAAATGACTTATTTACAAAATAAAACTCCTATTTTCCAAATTTTCAGTCTTTTTTTTTTTTCTTTTTTTTAAATAAAAAACCCAGCAGTGATTAAATACTACCAAAAGAAAGCTCTGTTTGTGTGAAAAAAAATGATAAAAAATGAATCTGGGTACAGTGTTGCATGACAGCACAATTGTCATTCAAAGTGTGACAGCGCTGAAAGCTGAAAAATGTCCTGGGCAGGAAGGGGGTGAAAGTGCCCTGTATAGAGGTGGTTAAAGAAGAATTCCAAAAATAGTCAGTGACTACTTAGCAACCGGCAAGTGTGTAGGCACCTCTAGCTTATTTGTTTATTTATGTTTACTGATTCATTTGTTAGTATTTTAACACTCTGACATGCAAAGTTACAAAAAAGGCCCCTTCCACACGGGGAGGGCTCTGTTGGAGTCTGACTGCTCAGCAGGGAATCTGTCTGCTGATCCCCGCTGAGCAGGCAGATGGATGGCCTGTGTCTTCTACTGTTATAAAGTACTACAAGAATTAACAGTGTTTTACTGATACAGCCCAACTTTAGCTAAAACGTTTTCATTTTGGACAGAGTTGGGAAGCATTACCTCTGTCATTATGTATGTGTAAATTCCCATTCATCCAGGTCATAGTATAGTTAGCAGTAGTGAGTCACATTCCACTGGACTTGTTTTGTCATACTGAAGACATTTAGTAGCGAAACCATTTCTTCAGTTGTAATGAGTGTTTCTAAACAAATTCCCTCCCTACAAAACTTTTAGGACTTTCAAGGTACCAAGTTTTACAATAATTAACTGCTTCAATACCAGACACTTTTACCCCTGACTGCTCAGACTAATTTTCAGCTTCCAGCGCTGTCACACTTTGAATGACAATTGCACGGTCATATAAAAATGTACCCATATGATATTTTTCCAAAAAAACAGAAAAGACACATGATACAAATGTTATAAATTGAGTTGCAGTTCAGTGAGTAAAATAAGTATTTGATCCCCAAGCAAAACATTACTTAGTACTTGGTGGAGAAACCCTTGTTGGCAAGCACAGAGGTAAGACGTTTCTTTCTTAGTTGGTTACCAGGTGTACACACATTTCAGGAGGGATTTTGGTCCACTCTTCTTGGCTTTTGCTTGGCAACTCGAAGTTTCAGCTCCCTTCATAAACTTTCTATAGGATTAAGGCCTGGAGACTGGCTATGCTTCTTCTTGAGCCACTCCTTTGTTGACTTGGTGGTATGTTTTATGTCATTGTCATGCTGGAAGACCCATCCACGACCCATCTTCCGTGTTCTGGCTGAGGGAAGAAGGCTCTCATCCAAGATTTTACAATACATGTCCCCTCCATTGGCCCCTCAATGCCGCAAAGTTGGCCTTTAGCAGAGAAACAACCCCAAAGCATAATGTTTCCACCTCCGTGATTGACTGTAGGGATGGTGTTTTAAGAGTAATAGCCAGCATTTTTCTTCCTCCAAACACGGCAAGTCGAGTTAATGCCAAAGACCTGTCAGGGCTGGGCTCAGCCCTTCCTTCTCTGAGCTGGCCGCTCAGCTGTTGGATAATGGCCAGCTCCCATCTCTCTCCACAGTTACTCAGCTGTTGATGATCCTGCTCGTCAGTCCTGCCTACTTAAGCCATCCAGTCTAGAGGAGCTCTGCCTTCGTCTTGGTCACATCACAAGAAACTATCTCCTGCGATCCTGTTTAAAGACTGGCTTTGCTGACATCCCTTCCGGCTCCTTATCCTGCTTGCTGTTCCACTATTTGGATCCCTGACTTCTGGCTTGCCTGACTATCCATTCCGGTTACTGAACTTTGGCTATCTTTTGACTCAGTTTGTCCGTTTTACTTTTATTATTAAACTAGTGTGATTAAACTGTACTTCTGTCTCGGTCTGATTTCATGGTTTCTGACAAGACCTCAATTTTGGTCTCATCTGACCACAGCACTTTTTCCCAATCCTTCTCTGAATCATTTAGATGTTCATAGGCAAGCTTCTGATGGGACTGTACATGTGCCTCCTTGAGGAGGGGGACCTTGAAGGTGCGGCAGGATTTCAATTTATGGCAGCGTATTGTGCTGCCAATGGCTTGTTTGGTGACTGTGGTCCCAACTGCCTTGAGATCATTCACAAGGTCCTCCCATGTAGCTCTGGGCTGATCCCTCCCTTTTCTCATGATCATCCTTACCCCATGAGGCAAAATCATGCACGGAGCTCCAGACGAGGGCGATCGATGGTTATTTTGTATTTTTTACATTTGCGAATATTTTCTCCAATTGTTGTCTCCCTCTCACCAAGCTCTTTGTTGATGGTCTTGTAGCCCATTCCATCCTTGTGCAGGTCTACAATCTTGTCCCTGATGTCCTTTGACAGCTCTTTGGTCTTACCCGAGATTATGAGGTTTGAATGGAAAAAAGAGATTCTGTGGACAGGTGTCTTTTATACACATAACAAGTTGTCATTAGGAGCACCTTCTTAAATTGACAGGACTAAGCTGTGTACCACATGAGCACATACTGTAGCTAGTCTGTGGGAGCCAGAATTATTGCTGATTGGTAGGGGATCAAATACTAATTTTACTCACTGAACTGCAACTCAATTTATAACATTTGTATTGTGTATTTTTTCTGTATTTTTGGGTAATATTCTGTCTCTATCATTTAAAATACACCTATGAAAAATATTATAGATCCTT
This sequence comes from Lithobates clamitans, assembly GCA_037952925.1. NCBI lineage: Eukaryota > Metazoa > Chordata > Amphibia > Anura > Ranidae > Lithobates > Lithobates clamitans. Next base: position 9,659,458 of record JBBGZY010000584.1, read on the forward strand.
CATTTCTTTGTAAGGGGGCAACTTACAAAATCAGCAGGGGATTCAATTGTTATTTTCCCCATTGTGTATCTGAAAATCGATCAGCCCGGATCCCATTTGTTGAGGCCCAAAAATGCCAGGACAGTAAAAATATCCCCAAGTTTACCCCTTTTAGGAAAGTAGACAGTCCAAGGTATTCAGTAAGAGGCCAAAAAATTTAAATAATGAGATAAATAAAATATCAATAATTAGAATATGTGAGGAATAATAAAAAAGACAAAGTCCCCAATAAAATCAAAATACTAAACACCAAAAATCAATAGTGACTGGAAATTGAATAAGGATGGTCAGAGGAGGCAAGGTCCCTGGAGCCAGATGCAAATTCAAATGGTGATCATAAATGTTCATCAACCGACACCCAGTGAAAAATCTTCCACCTTATTAAATGCACGCCTAAAACGTTTTCATCTCATCTCGTCTTGAACGGGTGTATGCAGGCCAGCCGGCTGTTTTATTTCCTATATGCCTATATCCGTGATTTTTAATGTAAGTGCATTATCCCTTAGTTTAATAAATGGTTTCTAACTGATTCACACTATGGAGAATATTCTTTATTTCTCTGGGTCCCCCCTGCTTATCGTTTTAATCCACCGGATGGAGAGATCCTGTCTGCCCCTTCCTTGTGAGGAGATTGGAGGTGTCGTTCCCCCTGAGTGGATATCCACAGATAAGCTGATTTATAGCTTACCTCTGGTAAGCGTGCATTTAATAAGGTGGAGGATTTTTCACTGGGTGTCGGTTGATGAACATTTATGATCACCATTTGAATTTGCATCTGGCTCCAGGGACCTTGCCTCCTCTGACCATCCTTATTCAATTTCCAGTCACTATTGATTTTTGGTGTTTAATATTTTGATTTTTATTGGGGACTTTGTCTTTTTTATTATTCCTCACATATTCTAATTATTGATATTTTATTTATGTCATTATTTAAATTTTTTGGTCACTTTATTGATTGATTTTTTTTCACAATTTATAATCCAGTGTGTATTTTGTGGTTTTATTTATATCAGCACATTTATCTAATTTAGCGCGGTCTTTTGGATTATTTCTATGTATGTATTTGTGCACGCCTCACAATTAGGACTGCAGCTCAATTTTTTAATTAATTATCTTTGAGAAGCGCGGTAATTTTTCGTTTTTATTTAGTAAGAGGCACTGTGAATTTTTTGCAAAAGTTGCAATTTTTTGTCACAATTTTTTGGAAGATGGTGACAGATCGCACCGGAGTTGCGACCCATGGGGGTATGACATCCTCCCAGGATAATAGGGCCCCCGACCGGCCGTCATATTACTATAGGCCGGGTTAATGGATTCATATACAAATATCCAAAATTTTATTGCAACAATTAAAAAAGAGAATTAAAACATTATCTACCATGTATTGCTAAAATTACAATCACATCCTCCATACATGGATTTATCTTAACATAAGCATAATTACTTCCAATATGTTTATAGTCAACAAGATGAAGAGATAAAGTCTCCACATTCATATTCTACGCATTTCACATTTCATAGTTAGTTTCTTAAGGAAGAATTTTTTTCCTTAATCTATAGACAGCAACATGTTCCTTTACATAACCACCATTAAAAAGCGAAGAACAGGGAGGGCATTATCAGAAAAAGGGCAGATCCAGGTGTTAGGCCTTAATGCAAGGAAAGAGAAGAAAGTTGGCACCAAAATGGTGAGAAGGAGATCAACTCTTTTTAAAACACATCCCTAGTCATCATCTGCCTTTTGATAAATTGATAAAGAGTATCCCAAAAGGTCTCTCCTGCTTTTCACCAATGTAGAGCACATTGAGCGTACGGAACCAACCCTAGAATTTATATCCACATAAGTAGCACAGACATCTTAATGCAATCACATTAGAATGTGTCAATCCAAATGTTGGTTGTTTAAGAACAGGATGGGAAGTGTGAAAGCTGTGGAAGTGCCCTGCTCCAGTTGCAAAATACCATCCTTAGTGTCAGAAAATTTTCATAAATCAATTCGCAAGTATGAATTTCTTTCAAATCGTCAGCCTAGAGCAGGTAAAATAGCATTATCTGTGGAAAACAGATGGTGTTGAAGGACCCCACCCTTTTAAAGATCTGGTTTGATATAGATGGCCTACTTCTGTCAGGTTTTTGTTTTAGTCAGTGCTGGAGAAATTCTGACCTTACTTTCGATTAGGGTGAGTGATGTCACATGTTCTTTTGTAAGTTCTGTAAGGCTTAGAAATCTTTGAGATTGTTAGTGCTCTGTTTCTTCATGTTCTGATGACAACTGTATGCTTATTTCTTGTCCTGTGTCACAGGGAGATGAATAGAGAAATCTCTACCAGTTTGGTATGAGAGTAATACTAACGTGAACAAGCTTTAACCCTTCCCTACTCTAAATATTTTGGCTGGAGATGGGCTTTAATTTGCCAGAATCTCTTTTTTTTCTGTTAGCTACTACATGAACAATGTTTTTCCCTGACAAGAAGAAATCATTTTTAAAAATTACAAATTTATTTTATACTGGATGACATGCTGAAATCAAAAGTGACATAATGTTTTTGTGTATACCAATGCATTACCCAAAGTATTCTTAAAATGTATTCTCTATTAAGTATTCATTAACTATGAAATGTCCAAATTTGTTCTTAAACAGAATGCCAAAATGAGAGTATACATGTAGGCTAAAAATAGAGTTATACCATATATGTAAAAATAAAACTAATTTTATAGATCCAAATAGAGTTTAATCCATATATAGTAACATTAGTTCAAGAATTATTTGGCATTTTCTATCTTTAAGGAGTAGATAAGAAACTGTGGGTCAAGTACATCAGATCATTGTGTGGTATTTGATGGGCATATTCACATGCCTGACACCTTGGATCTTGTTATGTGCAATCATCTAGAAAGACATGAAAATAATTTATCTCCAGGCTAAACTGCCATTATAGTATTGCCCTTGTCTGCCCTTCATGATCAAAAAGGGATTAAGGAATTTAGAACAGTATGTCAACATGAAATGAAAAGTGGCATTCATTAACCTCAAACATTCCATGGATTTACAATCAGCAATGTGCAGCACCATTCTATATATAGGCAAACTTTGTATGTCCACCTTTTAAAAATGTTCATAGCTAGCATTTATCAGGCAAATGTGTAAAATATGAAAGATGCTTCTATGTGAAATAGTTAACATAAATCAAATGACATGTCTGAGACTTTGATGTAGAAGTGTTTTAAAATGACAACTATGTAACAGTGATCTAATTCCAGAATGGCAGAAATTGCTACTGGGTCTATAGACTTGTATGACCCTCCTCTAACCCTATTAAAAAAAGCATACAGTGCCTTGCAAAAGTATTCACCCCCTTGGCATTTTTCATGTTTTGTTGCCTCACAACCTGGAATTAACATGGATTGTTTGAGGGTATGCATCATTTGATTTACAGAACATGCCCACAACTTTGAAGATGTTTTTTTTTTTATTGTGAAGCAAACAACAAATAGGAGAAAATAACAGAAAAAGTCAATGTGCATAATTATTCACCCCGCTAAAGTCAATACTTTGTAGAGCCACCTTTCGTGGCTATCACAGCTCCAAGTCGCTTTGGATAAGTATCTATGAGCTTGCCACATCTTACCACTGGGATTTTTCCCCATTCCTCCTTGAAAAACTGCTCCAGCTCCTTCAAGTTGGATGGTTTGCGCTTGTGAACAGCAGTCTTTAAGTCTAACCACAGATTTTCTATTGGATTGAGGTCTGTGCTTTGACTAGGCCATTCCAACACATTTACATGTTTCCCCTTAAACCACTCAGGTGTTGCTTTAGCAGTGTGTTTGGGGTCAGTGCCCTGCTGGAAGGTGAATCTCCGTCCTAGCCTCAAATCACACACAGAGTGGTACAGGTTTTGCTCAAGAATATCCCTGTATTTAGCACCATCCATCTTTCCCTCAACTCCGACCAGTTTCCCAGTGCCGACTGCTGAAAAACATTCCCACAGCATGATGCTGCCACCACCATGTTTCACTGTGGGGATAGTGTTCTTTGGGTGATATGATGTGTTGGGTTTGCGCCAGATATAGCGTATTCTTTGATGGCCAAAAAGTTAAATTTTAGTCTCATCAGACCAGAGCACCTTCCTCCATACATTTTGGGAGTCTCCCACATGCCTTTTTGCAAACTCAAAACGTACCATTTTGTTTTTTGCTGAAAGTAATGGCTTTCTTCTGGCCACTCTGCCATAAAGCCCAACTCTATGGAGCGTACGGGTTATTGTCGTCCTATGTACAGATATTCCAGTCTCTGCTATGGAACTCTGTAGCCCCTCCAGGGTTACCTTAGGTCTCTGTGCTGCGTCTCTGATTAATGCCCTCCTTGCCAGCTTGGTGAGTTTTGGTGTGTGGCCGTCTCTTGGCAGGTTTGCTGTTGTGCCATGTTCCTTCCATTTGGTTATGATAGATTTGATGGTGCTTCTAGGGATCATCAAACATTTGGATATTTTTTTATAACCTAACCCTGACTTGTACTTCTCAACAACATTGTCCCTTACTTGTTTGGAGAGTTCCTTGGTCTTCATGGCAGTGTTTGGTTAGTGGTGCCTCTTGTTTAGGTGTTGCAGCCTCTGGGGCCTTTCAAAAAGATGTGTATATGTAATGACAGATCATGTGACACCATGTCTCCATGTGAGGAGGCAGCTAGGAGCATGGCTGCTTGTTTTCCCTAACTTTGGATACAAAGTGTTTGCGAAGGACATTTACTACATCACCAAGGACTGGTCAGACTACGGACACAGCATATCTCCTCACGATGAGCATTGCTGTTAATTGAAGAGCTCCATCTGCCTTGATCGCAACTCTTTTCACCTTGTCTAGTCCCCGGGGGGGGCTATTTCATTGCCTACACGCCGAGCATGAGAGTGCGAGGCAATCATTTTTGGTGAGTGCGGCTCCATATGTGCGGATCACTATCGGTGTGGTGGAAGAGAATTTGTATGGCATAGCAAGATTACTTCCCAGATTCACTGTTCTGACACGCAGCACTTTGCATGGACTCTGTCTTAATGTTTTTTCCATTATTGCATGGGCAGGTGTCACTCTGTGTTTATTTATATTTATTAGTTATCACTGTTTTTTCAATTCATTTAATTCAATTTATTCATTTATTACATGCTCTCTTGGTTATTAATGGAGAGGTAAACTTTTATGAACTATCACGCATACCTTTTTAGTCACTGTGTGGGTTTAGTTAACACTAGCTGATGTTTGTGTAGTAGATATCACTATATTTAAGATATTCATGTGATTTACAGCGCCACTATTTTATTTATTTAAAATACTATTTTACAGTACATACGCACATGCCAATTATCAGTTTTTTATTTCTGAAAAATAGTTTTATTTATATATTTTTCTAATTTTACTTCACCAACTTAGACTATTGTGTTCTGATCCATCACATATAATTCAGATTAAAAAAAAAACATTGATAGGTAAAAAGCCAAGGGATGTGAATACTTTTGCAAGGCAGTGTATATCTTCCCTTTTCATTGCATTAATGAAAATATCATCGTAATGTGTTCACTAAGTCAGTTTTATTGCTATTGCTGTATAAGGCATGCGAGTGTTTGTTATATAGGTGTTAATAATAAAGAGGTGTCATGTGACTCTAGTTTACATGTTGCATCAGGGTCTTAAAGAATTTGAAAAATTGCACCACTAAGCAGTCTTATAGATTGCTTATGTGAAATTAGGTATGCTTTCTCATTATACCCAACATTGGCTGAATATGCCTTTGGAAATGTGGAATTTCCTAGAACTGCATGCATAAACGTCAGAGGCGTAACTACAATCTTCAGGGCCCCGATGCAAGAAACCATGGAGGGCCCCCCTGACAGGGCTCTTTTCTCCGAGCCCGATGGCGGAACACCAGGGCCCGGTCGCAAGTGGGTGGCTGCATGTAAAGGAATAGTTTTCTCTCCCCGCCCCCCTGCTTCTCCTCCTCTCTCTCCCACAGGCATTCAGGGGCTGCAGGAGGAAAATGGAGAGATGGGTTCCTCTATGTCGGTGTTTCTCAATCTTTTTCCAGTCAGGGCACCCTTGAAGTGGCTGCACTGCAACCACCCTGCAACTGTGTGCATTGTATGCAGTTGCAGCATAGTGATGATGCATTTAAGGGGTTAAAACAGGCGGTCAGGAGGCAACATATTGCCTCTTTACCGGCTGTCAAATGCCTCTGAAAAGCGATTTGAGCATGGAACACTTTTCAGAGGAACAGCATTTTTTTTGCTGGTACTATGAACAAGCAAAAAAAAAAAAAATCTAATGGGACACATATAGGGGGTCAGGATTAAAAGCGCATACATAAAATGTGCATATATACATGTAAACACACATACATACACACACACACATACATAAATACACACACACACACACACATATTATATATATATATATATATATATATATATATATATATATATATATATACACATACTGTATATATATATACATAAATGCACACACACATAAACCAGTGGCAGATGGTGCTCAAAATTTTTTGGGGGGCGTAAGCAAACTGAAAAATTCTTTAAAAAAAGACGCATCAATTGCAGCCTCACTGTGCACATCAATTACCACCACTGTACCCATCATATGCAGCCACTCTGCCCATCAAACGCAGCCACTGTGCACATCAATTGCCACCACTGTACCCATCATATGCAGCCACTCTGCCCATCAAACGCAGCCACTGTGCACATCAATTGCCACCACTGTACCCATCATATGCAGCCACTGTGCCCATCAAACGCAGCCACTTTGCCCATCAAACGCAGCCACTGTGCCCATCAATTGCAACCCTTGTGCCCCCAAACGCAGCCACTGTGCCCATCAAATGCAGCCACTGTGCCCATCAAACGCAGCCACTGTGCCCATCAATTGCAACCCCTGTGCCCTCAAACGCAGCCACTGTGCCCAAACGCAGCCACTATGCCCATCAAACGCAGCCACTGTGCCCATCAAACGCAGCCACTGTGCCCATCAATTGCAACCCCTGTGCCCATCAAACGCAGCCACTGTGCCCATCAATTGTCACCACTGTGCCCATCAAACGCAGCCACTGTGCCCATCAAACGCAGCCACTGTGCCCTGAAAAGCAGCAACTGTGCCCATCAAACGCAGTCACTGTGCCCATCAATTGCTGCCACTGTGACCCCCCTGCCCGCTCGCAGTCTGCCCGGCACTTACCCTGTCTTGGTGGGGCAGCGGGTGACGGCGACGAGCAGGGTCCTCCATGCGCTTCCTCCCATCCTCTCCTCCTGATAGGCATCCAATAGCGGCGCCTGTCGTTTCAGCCAATCAGGTGACGGGTAACAGACCTGAGCACCTGATTGGTGGAGAGGCAGTTCAGTGTTAGGAAAGCAAATATTAATTCGCTTTTCTAACACACCTGGGTGGACTGTGAGTGCCAAGCATGGCACTCACAGTTCACCTATTTTGAAGCCTATTTAGTGCTTTAAAAACATCCCCGCCGGTGTAATTCAGGCGCCCGGCATCCAAAAAGGGGCCAGGCGTCTGAATAGGGGGGACAGTGGTGGCCATAGATAGATTCACACTATGCATGAATCTATCTATTTGTGATAGAGGGGTGCCTGGAGAGAGGGGGCAGCACCCATGCGCCTCTATGGACGTGCCGTCACTGAATACACATACATACATACATATACATACATGCTCACACACACACACACATGCACATATACATACATGCTCGCGCACACACACACATGCACATATACATACATGCTCACACACACATGCACATATACATACATGCTCACACACACACACACACACGCACATATACATACATGCTCACACACACACACACACACACACATGCACATATACATACATGCTCACACACACACACACACACACACATGCACATACATGCTCACACACACACACATGCACATATACATACATGCTCACACACACACACACATGCACATATACATACATGCTCACACACACATATAAACACACATACAGTAGATAAAAAACGGCAGACCTTTATCTTATCTCTTCCTGCCGGGTACTGCACTGTAGGGGGAGACAAAGAGCACAGCACTGTGCTTTCACTTTGCAGCTCCCTGCACAGTGCCGAATACAGTTCGGCTTAGGACGGGGAGCTTGTCTCCGCTCCCCTATCAAAGTACTGTATACAGGGGGCCCTCAAGGGCCCCCTGCAGCAAGGGGCCCGGTCGCCATGGCAACCTCAGCGACCCCTATAATTCCGCCACTGATAAACGTATACAAATAATGTTACTGAACACTAAAATTTCTATTTTGTGTAATTTTAAGTATAAAAGGTTTTGCAAAGCTGCAGTTAGGTATGCCTTGCACCACATCTCAAAATTGACAGTAGAACAATAGAAATAAAGTGGGACTTTTAGCGATGATGTAATCTCAGGAAGAGACCATCACAAATACAGATAATGAATACATTTTTTTTTACATTTTACAAAGTGTACAAAAAGTTAAAATCCTCTTAAAAGCCATCAGTCAATAATGTGCCTGATGATAACCTAGAAAGAACTTACAGTAAGTCTCACCTGGTATATACCACCCCTAAAAGACCAGAACCAATTGTCCGTAAATGTTGCACTTTCCATATAATATGTAAGTTCACACAAAATGTCAACCTTCAGCATATGGAGGCTCTAGGTCTGTGGGATGTGAAAAGGGTCCTAACAGGTTTTGTGGTTGAGCGCTTCCTCGGCGGATCTCAGGGTCCTAGAGAATGCATATACATCAGTAATATAAAGAATTATTGTGCTACTAATGTTTAAAAATGAGCTGCCAGCACCAATAGTAAGACTGATAGTAAGACTGATTGTGTGTAAATGTGTGATAAGGAAAAGTGCAGCGCTAGAAACATAAATATATCCCAGGAACCTATAGGGAAAAAAAACATTGAATTGTGCTAAAAATAAGCAAAAAACTAGTGCAATAAAAACACTAATGTAATGTGCACTAAGGGTGAAACAAGTGCAATCAATAATATCAAAGGTCGGGTAACACGATATGATCAGGTGAAACCTTGAACTAAGGAAAGTAAAAACACATATAACAAAATACCTAGTGTACATGTTATATCAATGAAAATGAAACTTGAGCCTCGTTTTGTTCTCACCCTTGTTTGTGGCCTGGTAGTTCCCTCGGAAAACCCCCAGTGTGTACGGGCCTGGATAAGCCTGGTTATAACTGTATAGTGGTTTATTATATTGGTCGTGTTCCCTTTCCATGTAAGAATAATGTGTGTCATATACCTCATGTAAATAATCTTCCCTGATGGGTAAAAAATTATTGTGGATACGTATAGGTGTTCTTTGATCATGATATTATTCACGATGGTGATATCCTTGGTTGCCATACCAGCCATGTGGTGATCTCATAATATTGGGAGCCTTCTTGTTTGCCACAATGATGGCCTCTACCTCTATTCCTCCTATTCCTACTACCTCTTCCCCTTCCATGATTAGACTGTGTCCCTCTATAATAGTGACTGGGAGTGTGGACACTGGGATGTTTACTTCTAGGAATGGTAGGATAATCAGTCCTTATTGGTTGTCATGGTTATGCAATAGAGTTTGTCGATCAGCCTACCTGTCTCCATGTGTTCATCTCTAGAGACCAGCTGCCCCTCACCTGACTGCTTTTGTAACCTCTCCTCTAAGCATGGCCCCACCTCAGGCCCTATCAGGGAACCCTATATTAACCTGTGCACTGCAAGCCAGCAGTGCTGATCAACCATTGTGTGTTAGCCTCCGTGTGTACTTGCTGTGTTTCCTACGTCTGATTCCTGTTACCGACTTTGGCCTGTTCTTAACTATTCCTGTCTGCTCGTGACCCTGACCTTTGGCGTGTCCCTGACCATCCCTGTTTGCCTGTGACCCTGAACCTTGGCTTGTACTCTGTTGTCCTTATCTGCTTGTGGCCCCGACCTTGGCTTGTCCCTTACTTCCTTGTTGTTCCAGCCTGCTGCCTCCTTCCTCTTCTCCTGTAGTCTACTGTGAGCGTGAGCTGTAAGACCCTGGGGGCCACGACCTGGAGCCAGACTGCAGCGCAGTCCATCTTTACCATTAAAGGCTCTGGTGAACACCTGCTGGCTCTTAGACTCCGCGCCCTGGGGAATCTATGCTCTAGATCCCAGTGGGATCTGTGTCAGTGATCCAGTAGACCTGCTTCCTGAACCTCCTGGGGGTTTATCCGCAGTAGTCAGTCCTAGGGTCCACTACCTAGCGGTGCACTTCTGATTCCTACAGAGTGCATCTGTCACCTAGCCTCAAGGTGACCTGACATACACTTAAACACATCCATTCTATTTCAAAAATTGAAAAAATTGTGATATCAAGTGGCTACAATAATAAGTGTCAAAAGGTGTATATAGTAATATAAAGAATTATTGCGCTACTAATGTTTAAACATGAGCTGCCAGCACCAACAATAAGACTGATTGTGTGCAAATGTGTGATAAGGAAAAGTGCAGCGCTAGAAACACAAATACCATATATACTTGAGTATAAGTCGTTCCGAGTACAAGTCGAGGCCCTAATTTACCACAAAAAAATGGTAAAAACTTAGTGACCCGAGTATAAGACGAGGGTGAGAAATGCACAGCTACTGTAAGTGGAAAAGAGGGTCAACAATGCCCATTTGCAGCCTCACTGTGCCCATTTGCATGCCTCACTGTGCCCATTTGCAGCCATGGGTCCCCCAAACTTCAAACTCAGTAGTTAAGGGTTAAGGGTTCCTAGATGTTCCCTAGCTGCAGCCAAAATTTGGGGTCTCTGAACCCAAATGGTCCCGAAATGACATTGCTGCAGATGGACACAGTTGACTGACTTTGGGGCCAGCTTTGGATATGTTGTGGTACCAGTTTAACTGGGTTTGCACACCAAATTTGAGGTTCCTAGCATAAAGTGGCCCTGAAATACGGGGCCCCAAAGTTGGTTCGGAAAATGTCAAGCACTTTTCTGCAGCAGAGAATTACATTTTCTGAACCGATTTTGGGGCCCCGTATCTCTGGGACACTTAGTACTAGGAACCCCAGCTTTGGATATGTTGTGGAACCAGTTCCACTGGGTTTGCACACCAAATGTGGGGTTCCTAGTACAAAGTGGCCCTGAGATACGGGGCCCCAAATTCGGTTCGGAAAATGAAATTTTTTGCTGCAGAAAAGTGCTTAACTCAAGTATAAGTCGAGGGGGGCACTTTCAGCACAAAAAAATGTGCTAAAAAACTCGACTTATACTCGAGTATATACAGTATATCCCAGGTATGAACCTAGGGAAGAAATAAACGGTAAAGATTGAATTGTGCTAAAAATAAGCAAAAAACAAGTGCAATAAAAACACTAATATACATCAGTGTTTAAACAAATAATGCATATTGAAACCAATAATACCTACATATACAGTATCTCACAAAAGTGAGTACACCCCTCACATTTTTGTAAATATTTTATTATATCTTTTCATGTGGCAACACTGAAGAAATTACACTTTACTACAATGTAAAGTAGTGAGTGTACAGCTTGTATAACAGTGTAAATTTGCTGTCCCCTCAAAATAACTCAACACATTAATGTCTAAACCGCTGGCAACAAAAGTGAGTACACACCTAAGTGAAAATGTCCAAATTAGGCCCAATTAGCCATTTTCCCTTCCTGATGTCATGTGACTCGTTAGTGTTACAAGGTCTCAGGTGTGAATGGGGAGCAGGTGTGTTAAATTTGGTGTAGTCACTCAATTCAAAATTTGAATTTTTTTACCCACTGCCCCCATTTTACTTAACTCGTTGGTGCCGGCCACATGCAAATATGCTGCCTCTCGGCAGGTGGGCTTTGCTGCTGAGCGACCGCATATTTGTGTGAATTGGTGGAATACAGCTGTGCCTGCCGAGAGAGCTCGCCCTGCGTGCTCCCAACACACTTACCAATGGCTAACGGAAAGCTCACGATTGCTGCTTGGGATCGGAAGCTTTCCGATCATGTGATCGCAATGACATAAACCCTGCCCCGCCTCCCGGCATCCTAAACCCCTTAAAGGGCCTGGAGGCGCTGGCTCCAAGGCATTGAAGAAGAATTGCAGGTGTGGATATTTTCACAAAGTTACATTGGTTCAGCATGGACCAATGTAAGTATGTATACTGTATATAAAAAACACATGAAACCCCCACTGGTGGGTGGGACTTTAAAAGTGACTGAAAACAGTACTTATATAAAAAAATAGAAGTTTATTACAAAACCATATATTGAGTAAAAAGACTTAAGTCATCAAGGACAAAAGAATACATCAACATTTGTACATTCGTATGGATTGCGATATATATACAGACACATATAGGCTTGGTGGATGAACCCAATGATTCCAGCTTGATGTCCTTCTTCAGGGCTTTTTTAGCACCCAGAGCCAGGTGTCACTATTAGAGAAGCGTATATGTCATTAAATGAACATATGGTACAAACAATATATAAATTGTCTCACAAATAAACTAAAATAAAATTACATAAAAACACACAATAATAGGTAGCATAGGTCACATACCAGAGATATCACCACACAAAATGTAACTATGTATACTGTGGTGTCCATTTATGAAGCAGTGATCAGCGGCTATCCCAAGGATCGCCGCTGATCACAGTTCATAAACAGTTTATGAAACAGAGATAATCGGGAGGAGAAGTGTTTGAACTTGTTCCCCCGTCGATGACCTCTGCACATGGAGAATCCTCATTGAATGACACAGTAACGGCCAGTTTATGAAGCTGCGATCTCGGCGCTTCACTGGCAATCTGTGTAAGAATTCACTCTCCCCAATTCACCAGCTCAGAGGTGGAGACTCGGGGAGTGAAGAGAGAATCTCGGGGGATCTGAGGGGGAAGGAGGAAGATTTTTAACTTCCTTCTACCTCGTTCAGACCCCCCAACACTGTAACCATGTCCCCCTGTCATATTTGTGTGTATACATATATATATATACATATATATATATATATATATATGTATAATGTGTGTGCATATACATATATATATATATAATGTGTGTGTGTGTGTGTATATATAATGTAGGGGGACTCCTTATTTTTTTAACATTAACCATACCATCTGTCAGTGTATTGAGCGGTGATAATTTATCACTGCTTAATAAACTGACATCTCTGTATTTCTGTGAATTTCTGGTGCTGTAATCTTGTAAAGTCTCACGAGATTCCAGTATCAGGGGCCGTTCTCCAGTGTTTGAAGCGTTTGTAGATCACTTCACTCCTCCAAAGGTGAAGCGATCTACTCCGCTTCATAAACTGGCACACAGAGGAGAAAGATCTTCACTGTGAATGCCAGAGAAGGAAGCAGTGAATATATTTCACTGCTTCATAAAAGGACACCTGTATATCATACCTGTGGGATGTCTCTAGAAGCTGGAAATCAACATAGTAGACACTGCTACCACAGTGATCTCCTCTAGCTTCTGGGTCCTATGCGAAGCCGTGGCCCCATTGCATTGTAAACCCAAGAGGTCACCCATTTAGAGATCATCTTGCATTTCCTTAGTGAATGCAAAGTATTCTCTGATTAAATTAGGTGGAGAGGTGGGGGTAGTGATGTAATGCTCTCCACCTTGTTGATTCAGAGAGTGCTTCACATTCCTTGAGAAAATGCAAGGCAATCTCTGGATGGCTCCCATGCTGAATGGGAGACCTCTTGTGTCCACAACGCAACAGGGCAGCCACTGAGCACGGGGCCCAGAAGCTAGTGAAGTGTAGTATCAGTATCTACACAGTTTCTAGAGAGATTCCACAGTTATGGTATATACATATGTAGTTAACATATGTAGTTACATTGGTCCAAGCTGGACCAATGTAACTTTGTTAAAATATCCATACCTGGAATTCTTCTTTAACATTCATTTCAACTAATGACCTTTGCAATTCTTTAGATACAAAACAAGCTAGTTGAAAGGGCTTATTTCAGCACATAGTTCTGCTTTAAGAAAGCCCCAATTAAAATTGGCAATCAGGAACACTTCTGATATAATTAAGTTTAATTGTCAGTAAGGAGGTAGTTTCATTCTCGATCCTTTAAACACAGGCTCATTAACTTTCTTGCACAGTGGTTAGCCTGAGCTGATTATGCAACTTTACTATGAACAGATTCCTGTTCAGAAATCTGTTTGTGAAAAACATTAGCTTTTTTCCTGCTGTATCTCAAACATTTTATTTCATGCATGGTAGTTTTAATATCCCACAGCTGAACAGAGAGAACAATTTGATTTTGTTTGTTTAGTATTTGTATATAACAGGATTATTTAGGAAAGCATCCTGTATTCAAACTAGTCGAGCATCATATTGTATTACGTGTAATATTTGTCCCTTTCTATTGTCTACAAGGACCAGATAATATTATATAGTTATTAAAATAAGGAGTGGATTCATAAGAATTGCTGATTTCTGAACGTCAGTTAACTCTTTGTTGATTTAAAATTGAATTAGTTGAGGAAAGTACAAGCTACTTCTCAAACAATTCAATCCAGTTCTGGGACCTGCCACAATAGTAATAATAGCAGCAGTGAACTAAAAATCTGAGACACAGGTACATTTTTGACATATTGGAATTTTTTTTTCTATTCTACAACCTATACCTGTAACTCATTTGTCTGAAGGAACTTAAGCTGTGCAAAACATTTCTTTTTTAATTCAGCCACAGCCTTTCAAACCCATGCCCAGCTACACCTTTTTCCATTACAGTATTCCTTACTGCTTTGTTATTACCCAAATAGCCTTTAGCTTAAAGTCTTCAATAACATGTTAGCAGTTTCTGTTAATTAGTCAGTTATGTGAATTATGTGAATACCCCCGACTAGGATCTCCAGAAACATGTCAACAACATGCTGATGGCCTCCACTAGTTACAGAATGTTAACAATATCTATCACTCTCTAGTAACATCTGTAGCACCCTCCTGTGTAGGTGCTAAAAGAGAGTATAGTTTTTGGGTCTTTTTGCTTATCAGAAAGATTGCCAGGTAAATTTAGATGCTCTCTGCCTTCCAGGGAGCAGGGATCCATTGATAGGGTCTGCTCATGGTGCTCGGGTGCTGCTCATGTTGTCTGAATGTTTCACATTGGTCCAATAGGGGGGCATATTGGACAGTGGGAGGAAACCTGACAATTAAGAACACAGGCATAGTTACAGCCTGGCCATTGGCCGAGGAAAGTGCCTCAGTGCATGCTGGGTGACTGTATATATACCAAGGACTGGAGGGAGGGGGCTGCTGCCCCTCCTCTGTAGGAGCTACCAAGCGGCCTTAGGTGGCTTACCTGAGGGCCTGAGTCTTAGAATAGCTGCAGCCCAGATGTCCTGCAGAGCTGACTGGAAGGGAGACACGCCAGGAAGAATATATTTCGGCCTACAGTGAGTATAAATCTGGGTCATGGCGCCTGTTCTGTGAGGGCCATCCCTTCAGCTGGTAAAGTCAGTGGATGGGTGTCAGTCAAAGGGGATGCTAGTGAGTGTCCTGAAGATAACCAGTTTCATCAAGTCTGCTGCCAGAGCAAGCAAAGGACCTAAGCTTCCCATACAAGTGTTATATTGTATAACAGAAAGTCTGTTACCACATTTAACCTGGTGAGGTCAAGTGAGAGATATCCTCATCTGTAATTAGTTCCAGTTGGAGTATCCCACTATTCCCTTCTGCTATCCAAGTTCTAACAATAAATACCAAAAAAACAAACCCTTGGATTGATTATTGGAAACGAGCGGATAAGAGTACAGGCGGTTGTGTGAAAGCCCCTAGTAACTGGCTGCAGGATAAGAAGGGGAAAAGCCCAGGAAGTCTACACACAGCAACCCCTACTAGGGCAGTGCTACACATCAATGCAGCTTCTAACAGTCTCTTTTAAAATATGGGTAGTCTCTAATTGTCTTTTTTGAAAAAGGGGACAATCTTTGTTGTAAGGTGTTGATGGTCACTAACAATCTTTTGCAACACTAGCCTTCTCTGATAGTTTAAAGTAAACTATGAGTTGTTTTTCACAGCCTTTGATATTTAGCACACCCACTGGACAACACTCATTTCTTTCTCATTCATTGAGGAACACATAATTCAGAGACATTTGGGTTAGCCTGCCACCTACAGGATTATTTTGACACCAGCAAATAAACAAAAAAACAGTGATCGACCTGATATAGCGAATGCCACTCTCAGCATGCCCCAGTTTTTGCTACTGTAATAAGATGATGGATGTTTTTTATCTACTAAAAAAGTTTAGCCATTTTTAATAGCCATTTTTTCTTTTTTCAAGAGTGTTTTTTCTTTGACTTCATCTACACATTTGTACTATCCCTTTTTCAAGATATTTTTGTTCAAACAAGATTGGTCTTTTTGCATCTGAATTATTGTATCATTAGCAATAGCTTTAAAGGTCATACCCATTCTTGGTATGGAAGTGGTTAATAAGCCCAGCATCATGGATTAGATAAGACAGGGTTTCCTTGTATGTGGAATTTAGTCCCTGGCTTTAAGCAACATTATCTGCAAGGCATAGCACATTATGAGGTTTAGTGGGGAGAGGATTTGGGTGTTATTCACTTTATTGTGGCATACCCATGTATTGTGTTTTTAAAGTTTCTCAGTGAGTACTTTTAATATTGTGTTTCCCCCTCCTATCTGGACTTATCAGAAGGATGAGATCATGCCTTCCAGATTATGTGTTCTAGCTGCCTCTTTCACCAAGAACGCTCACAGTATGTTTCAGCCATTCTCTACAGACACACAATCAAAGGAACCCTGTTGGCACATGGGTTATAGCGACTCCTTTTTCCAGATAAACAAAACCCCACCCTTTTCACAGTTGTGCAGGATTTTATGGACCAAATTGCAATAATAATTGCTAACACTGACTGCGGAGGACATAAACCTACCTCAACACCCTCTCCTGCAGAAGCATTTTTTGATCTGTCTGCAGCCTTACTGGCCTTTGAACCTTATGTTGAAGAGGTTCTATATGATGAAGAGTCTCAAATATCCTAGTCAGGTGAGGTTGTCCCTGAGGAGTTGTGAGCAGCCTCCATAACTCCCAGGCTAAAGAGTCCATTTCAACTCTACTGAAGTTCAGCCAATGATGGAGGTGCAGGCTGTAGCTCCTATTAGTGCTGCTATAAGTCTAAAGCTCCTTAAAGGCCCTGAGACTTTTCCATTCACATGCTTTACATTGACTTGAAAGCTCCTAACAAACTGTATACATCTCTTAAAATATTTTGCGGTCCAATGCCTGTTTAAACAAGCCTTCATTCGAAAATTGACTATTACCCCAGTTAGTCCAGCAGTGTGCTGTCTTAAAAAACCTCTGACGATCCCTGTAGAAGATCCTATGGTAAATGGCTGGAGACATTCTACAAACATTTCTTTCCCTGCCCGGCCTTGTATTGCAACATGCCATGGCCATGATATTATTATTTTTGTTTTTTTAATTCTGTACAGTGTTTATAAATAAAGAAAACACAAAAATTTGACAAAGAAAGTCTGGTGGCTACATAACCATGTCATTGCATACAGTACTGTAAGTATATAATGTCATTTAAATGTTTGATGTCTGGTATGACCAAGTGTGAATCACAAAGATTTTTGCACCTAAGTTCTTGTGATCACTGTGCATGCACCTTCATTTTCTATAATAAATTTTGAACAGAATGGTAACAAGAGATTGGGGATTTGAATGAAACTAACTTCTAGTAAAACACTAACTAAGCATATAATGGGTGAGGGATGTGGAGGGTATGGAAAGCAGGGGGAGGAGTAAAATGAGTGAAGTATGTCATCCACTCTTCTGCATCCCCAGCCGTGGAGTAGAGATGTCTACTATTTTTCAGTCAAAAGGTTTTAATTAGCTTTACGCAGGGTTTGCCTCCAGAACATTTTGTTTTCAAGCATGACGTTGGACTCATACCCATAGTACCATTTCTTTCAAAATTTGTCATGAAAGACATTTTCCAGGGAGGTTAGATCTTCCATTCACTTAAGCCAGCCACATAGCACCTGTGGCAGCCTGTTCTTGTTCCATTGGTCTGGGATACAACTCCTGGCTGTGTTACTCAAATGTGGTAAGAATGAGCATTTGTAAGTTGATCTAGGTATGTTGTGAAGGTGCAGAAGAAAGGAACCTTCCAGTGGCTTCTCAGATCTGTAATGTTTGCAATATACATCTCACCTCAGACCAAAAGGTACATAGTATATTGCATTTTCAGGAGATGTGCAGGATGTCTCCTGTGACTTCACCACACCTACAACAGATATCCAAAGCACAAAGTCTGCAGAAACATTTAATGGAGTTGGTGAGGGGTGCAATTATGTTATTTGGTCAAATCAAGGGGCTTAGCTTTACTACACAATTCCCCTGTTTGTGAAGTGCTTAGTGTTCATTCCGACATTCCTGCATTACTGTGTAGCTGGGTTCGTGATTGTCTCCCGTCATATTTCATATATGATTTTCCTTTCTGTGAAAATGCAGAGAACTCCTTGGTGGAACTGTTGGGCTGGGGGTAAGAATACCCACATCTGCGTGGCTACACTCAGGAAAGAGTATAGCCAGACTGTGACCAGACTGTGTATGCTTTAAAGTGATTGTAAACCCATTATAAAAACATTTTCCCCCTTTTTTTTATAATCGATCGATCACCTTCCCTCTGTTTTTAGCTGCATAAGAGCTAGGGTAGATGAAACAGCAACACATTAAGCTTCCCAGTGAAAGGCTGTGTGTGTGTGTGTGTGTGTGGGGGGGGGGGGGTTGTAGACAGATGCAGTCTCTTTACACTGCAGGTAGTGCTCTTCTGCAGCTGCACTGCAGTTGGGGGGAAATCAAAAGGAACATAGTTCCTCTATGGTTTCCTGGGTCACTGGTGAAACATCCAAATAGTTGTTGCTGCCTCCCGTGACTCTGGCAGCCATAATGGGTCAGGCAGAGCCTATTTAAGGCCATGGCTCCCAGGTTTGGCACCGATTTGCAAGTAAGGACAGGCACCCCACCTGGTAGGGCCAGAACTAGCGGCAGGAAAGGTTAGGGTTTGCAACTTCTCTGGACACCTGCTCGATGGGCACAAGACAGCCACAGGGTTAGTGATTTTTGTCTACTCAGGTGAAGGTTCCAGAACAGCACATGCGCAGAACAGAGGCAGGGAAAAACCACAAAATTTGCAGGCGCTCTTCTCCTGTCTATGGACATTTAAGGACAGGAAAAAGGCACCCTTTTTTACAAACTGTCTGTAATTATCCATCTGGCAACCCAGACTGTGACTATCCACATGTTTCCTGCTCTAACTGCCCTATCATCCCTGCTTTGCCTATCTCCATCTCCCCAGGTCCCCTGCTCTGTTCCTATCTCAATTGTCCTGTCCACATTTCACCAAGTGTTCTGTTTTGACCCCATCTCCTTTGCTTTGTCCCATGTACTCTTCTCTGACTGCCCCATGTCCCCTTCTGTCTCCAACTCTCTGTGTCCCTTGCTCTGTCCCTGGAACTGATGAGTCATGGAGCTGATGATAGCTTCTTTTCAGGCAGTCCTGTTTTCCCAGTTTCACTCTAGACCCTTACAGCTCAACATTCTGTTGAATGGCAGTAAAGACCAGGTTGTCTCTGGTCTGGTGGCCGAAGAATCCAGCTATAGAGTTGTGAAAATCTTTCTTTCTGATCCCTTAAAAATTATCACAATGGATGCCAGCCTCACAGGCTGGGAGGAAACCTGGAAACCTTGTGATGTATAATACTCCCATCACACACCAGGAAATGACCAATAGTAAGCGGGTGCTGTAGCAACTAGGAGCTGGAAACCCTTAACATCATCAAGCAAGGCATATGTTGTCAACACACCATGAATCTTCAAGATAATGTCCAAATGTTTATTCAAGTGATCACATCACAGCAGTAAAGGTGCAACATTTTGAGGCCACACACCTCCTTGATAGCTGACACACACATGTAAAATGTCTGACGAAGAGGTCTAGCAGGGCCTCAAAACCTTGCACCTTCGCCACTATTATGTGGTCGCTTTAACCACTTCCCTTCTGCATGATGTCATATGACTTTGTTGACCTGCAGCTACAGGCATCATCCAGATATATATTTTTTCAGCCAGCAATTCCCTGCAATGTAAAAGCCATCTTAGCAGCTTATTAGCTGCTGGATGGCTTTTACAGGCAGTGGGAGGAGATACCCCCCCACCTCCCGCCGCCCGACAGTGCCTCTCCAGGCTCTCCGGTCCGATCAGGAAATCAGGGATCTGAAGCGTCGTGGCGCCGGGTTACCACAGAGCTGGCCCTGGGTCAGATGGTCCCTGGCCATCTCTATGACCCTGGGAGGCCGGAAGTGACGTGGCATCACTTCCGGCTCTGGTAGATGCAAATACTGCCATTTTTTCCCCTAGGAAACAGAGATCAATTTTTTTATGATCTCATGCTTTCCATGGTAGAGGAGATATCTGGGGTCTTATGCCCAAGATCTCTCCATAATGAGGACCTGTCATGCCTTATTTCTATCACAAGAGATGTTTACATTTCTTGTGATAGGAATAAAAGTGATAAAAAAAATAATTAAAGGGACAGTGTAAAAAACAAAACAAAAAAAATCAATTCTAAAGTGCCCCGTCCCCTCGTGCTGAAGCGAACGCATACGTAGGTCACGCATATGTAAACCCTGTTCGTAACACACATGTGAGGTATCGCCGTGCACATTATGGCAAGATGAATAATTCTAGTGCTAGAACTCCTCTTTAGCTCTAAACTGGTAACCTGTAAAGAATGTTAAAGTGTTCACCCATGAAGATTTTTAAGTACCGTAGTTTGGCGCCATTCCACAAGCGTGTGCAATTTTAAAGTGTGACAAGTTAGGTATCTATTTACTCAGCGTAACGTCATCTTTTATATTTTACAAAAAAATTGGTTATATATTGTGTTTTTTTGCATTCAAATTCATTAAAGGGTACTTTGTCCCAAAAAATTGTGTTTGAAAAATCTCTGCGCAAGTACCGCATGACATAACAGCTTGCAATGATTGCCATTTTATTTTCTCTTTGTTTGAAAAACCCCATATATATTGTTTGAGGGTTCTGAGAAATTTTCTAGCAAAAAATCCTGATTTTTACATGTAGGTGAGAAATGTCAAAATTGGCCTGGATGAGAACTGTTTAAAGAGTAACTCCACTTGTTGAGAAAAAACATTCCCCTCCGGTGATCTATGTACATTACAAGGATTTTGACAAACTTTGTTGCAAATTCCTACCTTTTGTTATTCTGAAGAAATCCCTGTGTGTTTGTCTGTGCCCATGTGCAGAAGTGAGTCTAATGGGAGTGTTTATCAACCAGCTGCTGCACCTGCAAAGCTCTAATGAGTCAAGTCTCAGGGCCTGCATCCCTTTAGATGTGATTTAATATTTCACTTTTGTTGCAGGAGATGCCTGAAATCTGATTAGTATCTTAGTGCAGAACTCTGGGAAAATCAAAAAAGCAGGAAATTACATATCTGGGGGGCGTTCTGTACACATTCTGTGTACAGAGTACCTCCAGGTAGCCAAATTGCATTGCATTTCACAGAAATGTACAGAGCTGCAGATTGAAAAGGAAATGTAATTTTTAAAACCATTCAATTACAATATGACTTGTGTCACAATTGTACAGTAGTACATTGGATTACGAGCATAATTCGTTCTAAAATCATGCTTGTAATCCAAATCACTTGTATATCAAAGCGAGTTTCCCCATAGGAATCAATGGAAACTCAGATAATTTGTTCCAGTGTCACTGCTAGTGTATGCAATACTGCATGTGGCCAGAGGTAGGGGTCGCCAGAGACACTCGGGAACGGAGTATTTCTGAGTGTCTCTGAGCATCTCCGAGTGTCTCCAAGCATCTCTGACTCGTCTACGAATGTTTCCAAGCATCACTGGTGCCCCCGCACCTCTGGCCACATGCGTTACTGCACACCCCAGAGGCTTGAATCCTGCTCGTCTTGCGAGACAACGCTTGAAAATCGAGCCAGGATTAAAAAAAAAAACAGCTTGTATTGCGAGTGTCTCTGAGCGTCTTTGAGCATCACCGGCATCCCCCACGCCCCCGCACCTCTGTCCACTTGCAGTACTGCACACCCCAGAGGCTTGAATCCTGTTCGTCTTGCGAGACAACGCTCACAAATTGAGTTAGGATTTTTTTTCTTTCAAAAAAAGATCGTATTGCGAAACGCTCATAAACCGCATTACTCGCAGTCAAAGTTTTACTTTATATGCTATATTATTATTTTTTTATTTGCTATTTTTTTCCACAAAAGTGGAGTTACTCTTTAATAAACATTTGTTCAGTATTGTGCAATCCAAAAGAATCTGGTTGGCATTCAATGCTTACACTTACATTCTGGCTTTTACTGTGCAGAGTAGATAGGTTGGACTTGACGGACTTGTGTCTTTTTCCAACCTCGCCTGCTATGTAACTATGAGTATTTTGGAAAATATATAAAGATGGATTGATTGAGCTAAAAAAAAGTGATTCAAAAAGTGGGGATTCATGCAGTTAAACAATATAAAAACATTTGGGTAGGTTTTTTACTTTGTTCCTGAAAGAATCTTCTATAAGACCATTGAAATTAAAACTACAAGTACAGTATGGGCCAAATGCAAAATGCCCAAAATAATAGTTACACATAATACATAATACAAAATCTACATTCAAAAAGACTGTATAATAATGTGTTATCCATGACTTTTGCATAAGAGAAAGCAATTGCTTATTCTGATGTAACAGCCTCCTATCATAACTACTGTAACTTAACCACCAATTCTTAGTAAGTGGAGGAATGCTAAATATTAGCCCTACTAACAGGCATTCATGCTGAGGCTTTCTTAAAGTATAGTGGATGTGTCTAACCACCACAAGATTCTAACAGAAAGCATTTGCCTAAAGGACAATGGAAAGCAGACATATTACTTAGACCTCTAATGGCCCTCAATTATCTCTATACTATATGCCAGCATTAGAAAGCTGAAAATTACAGCATGAAAAACTCAGAGCTACAGTACGCTAATGTAGCTCTAACAGCAAGGAGAGAAAAATGAAGCATTTTTTAATGTGTTTGATAATGACTTCATTTCTACATTTTGTGTTTGAACAATAATATGATTTTTTTGAGATAGTTAAGAGTAGTTATGAAACACCATTGCAGCATATTACATTTACTACATGTACCATCTTGATGGTGATTTCATTTTAGACTGAATATGTCTTGAAAAGTGTGTACTATAACCTTTAACAGGGCTTACAGAAATTCTGCATTAAAAAATACTTATCCAACTTTCTTATATTGCCCTCAGCTCAATAATTTGCACAGAAGGAGGACTGTTAAGATTAGGAGCTCTCGCTGACAACTTTTCTGCTAGTAGATAAGGAGTTCTCATATTATGGATACTCCATAAAATATCCTTATTAACTTTTCAGAATGTATAAAAGTAAGGTACAGGCTCATTTTATTGTAGGCTGCTTAACATAATATAACATGATAGGCATTTTATATGTGCTATACCCAGTTTTAAAGATTTAAATGTACACCTTAATGTAAAAAAAAAAACATATGCAGTACATTCTTCCAACACATGCACATTTCCTGTGTTTCCTGTGATTTATCCCTTAAAAGACCCTGCAAGTTAAGAAAAATATCTCGGTTTTGTTCCAGAAATGCACTTTTCCCCTAACTCCTTTAGTGGGCTGACAACACAAAGCTTTTTTCTGGACTGGATGGTGTCAGCCCTCTTTTGCTAAACTACTCAAACACTTCTATTCTCATATCTCTACCTCATAAAGTCTAATCATTCTGTAGTCCATAAAAACTAGAAGGGCCAAATAGGTTATTTAGGATAACATAGGTCGAGTGTGGGGGAAAGCTTTGAAATTCTGACAAGAGGAACAGTTTTTTTCACATATCAAGCAGATATAACACCATTGGACCCTACAAGCATCAACCAAATTAAGAATGAAATCGAAACCTTTAAAAGACAACTGCAAAAACTTGCCATGAACAGGAAGCAAAAAAAACTCCAAAAGCTACACTAAGAGCAGACCTTTTAGATACAACCTAAACAACACAAAACAAACACAACTTCTATAACTCCTGCTATCAGCAACTTGGAACCTGATCCAGAATTCCAAGGTATCCCTTGTGTAAATGCTGACTTGACAGAAAATGTGGATATAACAGAGGAACTCGGAATCATAAATTTGTCAAATCATAAACTTTCTACACCAGAAACAACAGTCCTCTCCAAAGGCCTCACATTCTGCCCAACCACGAAATTGGATAATTTACAGGTATGGTCAGATATGGAGGAATTCTTTAGGAGACTAAGTCTCAAAGAATATTTTCACAGTAATGAAAGGAATCCTAGGACAATAGGTGTCAGGAAAGACTGACTGGGAACAGTGGTCCCTCACCTGCCTGTGCACCTTACGGGCATCTGGGCGCAGGTGCGTGCGCGAGAGCATGCATTGGTGTGCAAGTGCATGGGAGCGCACATGCGTGGGAGCACTCGCGAGTGCGGTTACCAGCGCCAGACAAGTGCTGCCTGATCTACAGCGTTCCCGTGCTTTACCTGTTTGACCTAACCTGATCCAGTGTTTACCCGGCTTGACCTGTGACTTCCCCTGCCTTCTGCCTGCCTCTGACCTCTGGCTTGTCCACAACTCTGCATCTGCCTCATCCTCTGGTCCATCCGTGCCTGCCTGTTACTGACCCGGCCTGCCTTGTGACTTCGTTCCTGTCTGCTGCATCTGCTCCTGTACTGACTGTCTGGTTTGACCCGGCTTGCCTGACCCTCCTGTGCACCATCTCCAGTGCAACTTACCTGCTCCTCAGTGACTCCTGGTTCCAGCTGTTTCCTGTCTTCTGCTGCCAAGATCTGCTGATCCAGTTACAGCTCTTTAAAGGCTTCCTGATCCATCCACTGGCTGTTGATCCTGCCAATCACTCGTGCTACCTTAGACTCCTGTGCCTCCTGTTTCCTCTATCAGGGGCCGTGAGTCAGGGATGCAAGAGAGGTCTCCTTCTGCATTCTGGGCTCATTACTAGGTACATGACGGTATCAGGCAGGCATGTCTGAGCCCGTGCAGGGAGCCTCTCTGATGGATGAACTATGTTTACACTTGGCAGGTCTGACCCATGCCTTTAAGAGTCTCCAAGAAGGCTACTCCCATCTGGAGGAACGTGTTCAAACCCTCTCTCCACCTGCTACAACCCAGGGGTCCCCACACGCTTCTGCCAGCATGCCTGCTTCACCAGCAGTAGTGATGTTACCCCCCCTAACCTCGAGTGCCCACGCCTCAGAGATTTTATGGTGAACATAGCAAGTTCAGGGCTTTCCACAACTCCTGTGAGCTCTACTTTGCCCTTCAGCCATGGACATTCTCTTTGGAAGTCACTAAAGTGGGCTTCGTGATCTCCCTACTTCAGAATGAGCCACAGATCTTGACTACATTCTTTGATGCTATGGCCCAAATCTATGAGGACCCTCAGCTTTCAGCAATGGTGAAAGCCGCTCTCTATGCTTTACAACAAGACTGTAGGGCTGCAGAGGACTATGTTGCAGAGTTCAGGCATTGGAGCGCAGATACCAACTGGAATGATGCTGCCCTCTGCTACCAATTCCGGTTGGGTCTGTCTGATCCTTTTTAAAGATGAACTTGCCCGAGTAGGGGTTGCTCAGACCTTGGATGGACTTATTAACTTAGCCATACAGATTGATAGACGCCTACATGACCGCAGATCTGAGAGAACCACAGGTCAGACACGCCCAACCTGGATGTTGCCAAGAGAGCCCAGTTTCTCTAACACCGCACCACCAGTTCAGCCTGCTTCCACCCCAGATGTACCATAACCCACGCAGCTGGGTATGCTACGCCCTATTCTGACACCTGAAGAGTGCCAACGCTGTTGTATAAACGATCTGTGCATGTATTGTGCGGAACCTGGGCATTATGAGATCCTGCCCCGCCAAGACCCGTAAGTGGCACCCTCTTTCTGCCGATCACACCCCTGCTGTTACCAACGCTTCTCCTCATCTTGCCCTTTCCATTTTGTTGCAGCTCCCCGGAAAGAACATCCAGGTACCCGCTATCGTTGATTCAGGAGCATGCAGCTGCTTTATGGACTATACTTTTGCAGCAAAACATCAAATTTCTTTACGTCCCAAGACCCGAGGACTGCTCATACACCTTGCTGATGGGTTTGTCATCCGGTCTGGTCCAGTCACCCAGGAAACCACCCCTCTTAATGCCACCATATCCAACCTTCATCAGGAACTTTTATGTCTCTACATCATTTCCTCGCCCTTGTTCCCAGTCATTCTGGGCATGCCCTGGCTCCAGGCTCACAACCCCTGCATTGACTGGACAACCAGAGAAGTTACCTTCCCTTCTCCATACTGTTTGCAACATTGCCTTCTTAAACCCGCCAACCAACCTGCAACTTTGATGTGCCTGGATACCAAAGCTCGCCAATCAGTACCAGAGGCGTACCACAACTTCATGTATGTCTTCAGTAAAAAAGGCGCAGAGACTCTTCCCCCGCACCGGGTCTATGACTGCCCTATTGAGCTCCTTCCTGGGGCCGAAATACCTTTTGGGAGGATCTTCCCTCTGAACTGAAGTGGAGCTGGTTGCACTCAAAGAATATATTGATGAAAACCTTTAAAAAGGATTTATCCGTGCATCTACATCCCCAGCGGGAGCTGGCATTTTCTTCGTGGAAACAAAAGACCATACCCTACAGCCATGTGTCGACTATCGGGAGCTTAACAAGGTGACCATAAAGAACCGCTACCCTCTCCCTTTGGTACCCGAACTTTTCCAGAGACTTGGGGTGGCAGTTATCTTTACTAAATTAGATCTTCGAGGGGCCTATAACTTGGTTTTGAATGTGGAAAGGCAATGAATGGAAGACGACCTTTCGCACCGGATTCGGACATTTCGAATATCTCGTGATGCCATTTGGGCTTTGCAATGCCCTTGCCATTTTCCAACATTTTATAAATGACATTTTTCAAGACTACCTGGACTTATTTGTCATCACCTACTTGGATGACATCTTGATCTTTTCTGCTTCCATTGATAGCCATCGCCAACACGTCAAGTGTGTGCTTGGGCAACTCCAACATAATGGTCTATACGCAAAGCCTAAAAATTGCGAATTTGAACAACAGAGTATACAGTTTTTGGGACTTATTATTTCAGTTGAAGGCATTAAGATGGACCCCCAAAAGATTTCCGCTATCCTTGAGTGCCCTGTTCCTGTGGATAAGAAAGGGATTCAGCGGTTTGTGGGTTTTTCTAACTTTTATAGAAAATTTAATAAAGGATTTTCGGCCATCATTTCCCCTATCACTCAGCTGACCAAGCAGGAAGTTCGGTTCCTCTTGACTCCCAAAGCCCAAACTGCTTTTTTTTTTTTTTTTTTTTTAACTATTTTTTTCTTTATTTCAAATTTTAAGAAAGAAAACATATAAACATATACAAATTGATTGGTTAGTTTGTACAAGTGTAGCAGCAAGTACATCGGGTAATCAGAGTGAGTAGCCGTTATGATACATACATGAAATACAAATATGGGATATAAGTATGAAATATAAATAATACTTTCCTCCTGCCAGAAGGTAGGCTTTGGTTGGAATTATAATAAAAAAAAAAAAAAAAGAAAAAGGAAAAGGGGACCAAAGCCTATTGAGGCCGATACCTATTAACTGGAGGCTACAGTTATTCGTCAATTCTATGGTGTAGTGACAGAGACTAATCTATCATCAGTAGGCAATATTCATTTCCTCCAGCCACCCACTCCAAACTTTATCGAATTTCAACTGGCAACCTCTATTGAGATAAGTATCTTTACATAATGGAAGGCTATCGTTAACCAAACGTTTCCACTGAGCACTTGAGGGGGGATAGGATTTTTTCCATTGAAGTGCTATGATTTTCCTAGCATAAAATAAAAGCAAACCAATCATCGTGCGTTTAGCTGTAACAAGAACTAGGTTTTTTATTAGGCCCAACATACAGATCTCCATTGATAGTGGTAAATTAGTCGATGCAATTTTATTGATTAAAGCAAGGACCTCCCCCCAGAATTGTTGTATCTTTGGGCAATGCCAGAAAATGTGAGAAAAATCTCCTGGGGTGGAGCCACATCTCCAACACTCAGGAGAATGGGCGGAATTTATCAAATGAAGTCTGTGTGGGGTAAAATACGCACGATGTACTATTTTAAATTGCACTAATTTGTCACGTATAGAAACTAGCGAGCTAAAAGGGAAGTCCCAAACATTATCCCAATCGTCGCTATTCAAAGCGGGAATGTCACGCTGCCAACGGGACAAAAGGCCGTCCAACGGTAGCAAGGACACATAGATTAGATGCGCATATAAGCGCGATGTAAGTTTCTTAGTACAACCGGATCTAAGTGTGTTCTCTAGCTTGGACTGTGTTAGAATACAGGAGGAACGTGGGAATTGGGCTTCAAATGCGTGGAAAAGTTGAAAATAGCGGAACTGATAATGTTGCGGTAGGTTATACTGAGAGGAAAGCTGGCGAAAAGAAAGCAATGAAGTGGAAGACACCACTTGCGATATTAGTTTTATACCGTATCTGGTCCATGCCTGAGGGTCTATAGATTTATAAAAATGTGGTAAATTAGGGTTTAGCCATAGGGGGGCATTAGGGGAAATTTCAGTCTGAGTGTATTTTTCGATGACTAAACCCATTTTCCAGGCCCGTAGGGTAGTAAGCATGGAGGGAGTTAATAGGTATGGGGCACATGGGCCTCTATAAATTAAATATCGAAGGGATTCCCAGGAGCCCGCCACCGTGGCCTCCAGGGCGGAGGCCGCATTGGTTTTATCGGGGTTTAACCACCAGGCCACTGTCACAAGCTGTGTCGCCAAAAATTACTTATAGCAATCCGGAAAAGCCATGCCACCCCGTGACAGTGGCCTCATCAATGTCGATAGCTTATATCTGGGTGGTGAGGGGCCCCAGAGAAACACCGAGAAACATTGGTTTAATTTAGTGAAAAAGGATTTAGGAATCCACTGCGGGGAATGGCGGAATAGATAAATAAATTTGGGAATGACCTTCATTTTGAGCAAGTTAACCCTTCCCCAAACCGACAGGGGCAGGTTATTCCATGCCTTGAGTTTAACTTTCATATCCCCCACTACCGGTTCTAAATTTAGTTTAAGAAAATCTGAGGCTTGTGCGGAGACATAGACCCCAAGATATTTAAAGGAGTCAACCCACTTCAATGGGTTGTCTGGGGAGGATGTGGCTTTTGCTGCCTGATCTCTTGGAAATAAAGTAGATTTTGACCAATTAACCCGAAGGCCCGTTACTGTGGAGAATGTATTGAGGAGTGACAAAGCACCCTGAAGTGATGGACCCGCATCCCCGAGAAACAGAACCATATCGTCTGCGTACAGGGCTACCCTCTGCTCTAGCATGCCAATACGGAGCCCCTTAATATGAGGCTATGTGCGAAGGGCCTCTGCAACCGGCTCCATGGCTAAGGCAAATAAAGCCGGGGAGAGAGGGCAACCCTGTCTAGTTCCCCGAAAAAGTCGAAATGGAGTTGAGAGTCTGGAACCCAAGCGAATCGATGAAGTAGGACACCTATAGATCACCTGCAACCATGATATAAACCGTAGTGGAAAACCCATTCTACGTAGAGTCTCCCACAAAAAGGGCCACTCTACTGTATCAAACGCCTTTTCTATATCTAATAGGGCAATAGCCCTTGTACCAGAGTTGTTGTGTTGAGCATGAATATTGGTGAAAAGTCTCCTAAGATTGACATCAGTGGACCTTTTGGGCATAAATCCTGTTTGATCAGGATCAATAACCGTAGGTAGTAGTGGGTATAAATGGGTAGCCAACAGTTTGGTTAAAATTTTGAAGTCATTATTTAATAAGGCTATTGGTCTATATGAGGCACATAGCTCTGGATCCTTGAGGTCCTTATGGATCAGAGTAAGATAGGCCTGATGCATTGAAGGGGGCAAATCACCCTTAGAAACTGCTTTTTACACCCTTAAAAGACTTTTTACTTCCGCTTCTGTGCTGAAACACCCTGACCCGGCTCTCCCGTTTGTCTTGGAAGTCGATGCATCTGAAGTCACTTTCGGGGCAGTACTCTCACAGCGACATAGTCCCAAGGCTCTTCTGTTTCCCGTTGCCTTTTTCTCACGCAAACTAACTGCTCCTGAAAGAAATTATGATGTGGGGGACTGGGAACTGTTAGCAATAAAGGCGGCTTTGGAGGAATGGTGGTACCTATTGGAGGGAGCAGCCCACCCGATTCTAATCTATACTGACCACAAAAACCTGGAATACTTGAAATCTGCAAGAAGGTTGAAACTGCGTCAAGCCAGGTGGGCGCTATTCTTTTCCAGGTTTGTCTTCCATGTCACCTACAGACCTGGGACAAAGAACACGAAACCGGACGCCTTGTCCTGTATGTTTAACTACCCCAAAGCACCTACTTCTCCAAATACTATCTTGCCGGCTGAAAACGTTCTCTTATTACAAGAAGATCTTTTAGGCCGGATTAAGCTTCTGTTGAAAGTCCCTCTCCTGCAGAAGCAGGGTTGCTAACGAAGGATGGTCTGTTCTGGCTCAATGACAAAATCTTCGTTCCAGAAAGTCTCCGGTCACCATACTTGAGCTCTGCCACGATCATGTGCTAGCCGGGCACTTCGGCGCATCCAAAACTTCTGGTGGCCGCAAGTTGCAAAGGACTGCAAAAGATACCTGGAGTCATGTACCATCTGTACTCACAACAAGAGTAATAGAACCAGGGCTTGGGGGTTGCTCAAACCTTTGCCTGCCCCAGAGAGACCTTGGAAATGAATCTCCATGGACTTTATTGTTGAGCTTCCCCCCTCAGAAGGCCATACTGCCATCTTGTTAATAGTGGATCGGCTGTCCAAGATGGCACATTTCATTCCCTTGAAAGGAACACATTTGGCACCTGAAACTGCACAAGTTTTTATCAGGAAAATTGTCAGACTTCATGGAGTACCAGCCAACATCATTTCGGATAGGGGAGTTCAATTTACCTCTCGGTTCTGGAGAGCCCTTTGCAGTTCCCTTGATATCGAGTTATCCTTTTCTTCTGCATACCACCCTCAGACGAATGGGCAGAGAGCACTAACCAGACTCTCGAGCAGTACCTCCACTGTCTTTCCTCCTTTTCTCAGGACAACTGGTCCTCTCTGTTGCCGTTGGTTGAGTTTGCTTATAACAATTCCACCCATTCTACCACTAAGCAGACCCTGTTCTTTCACCAACTATGGTTACAACCCATCATTCCTGCCCAACTCTGTTCCCAAATGTTCTGTGCCAGCTGTTATCAAGACTGTGGATTTTTTCAGCATGAATAATAAATTATTGCAAGAGACCATGACCAGAGCACAAAGTCTTAACAAAGAGACTTTTGACAAAAAGAGACAGGGGGAATTGATTCTGGAATCTGGAGACCAGGTATGGCTGTCTACAAATAATCTTTGACTAGCTTGCCCTTCAAAGAAATTGGACCCTACATTTTTGGGTCCCTTTCCAGTAAAGAGAGGAATCAATGAGGTGGCCTACAAGCTGGAATTGCCAGAATCACTTCGGGTACACCCTGTTTTTCATGTTTCTCTCCCAAAGCCTGCTGTTTCCAATCCCTTCCCAGGACGAGCTACAGGTCCCCCCGCTCCTATAGTGGTCGATGGTGAGGAAGAATTTGAAGTAGAGGCAATAATGGATTGCAGGAAGAGAAATAATCGTGTTAAATACCTCATTAAATGGAAGGGGTACGGTTCCGAGGAAAACTTGTGGGAGCCTGAAGGTAACATCCATGCCAGGAATCCAATCCTTCAAGAGGTCCCATCCTGAAAAAATGGTCTGGTTGAGCATCCAGAGGCTGCCCCTTGGGGGAGGCAATGTCAGGAAAGACTGGCTGGGAACAGTGGTCCCTCACCTGCCCGTGCGCGCCTGCAGGTGTCCGGACGCATGCGCGGGAGCGTGCGTTGGCGCGCACGTGCATGGGAGTGAGCATGGTTGCCAGCGCCAGGCAGGCTATTTAAACACAGCTCTCCCCTCAGACAAGTGCTGCCTGATCTACAGCGTTCCTGTGCTTTACCTGTTTGACCTAACCTGATCCAGTGTTTACCCGGTTTGACCTGTGACTTCCCCTGCCTTCTGCCTACCTCTGACTCTGGCTTGTCCACAACTCTGCATCTGCCTCATCCTCTGGTCCATCCGCGCCTGCTTGTTACCGACCCGGCCTGCCTTGTGACTTCGTTCCTGTCTGCTGCATCTGCTCCTGTACTAACTGTCTGGTTTGACCCGGCTTGCCTGACCCTCCTGTGCACCATCTCCAGTGCAACTTACTTGCTCCTGAGTGACTCCTGGTTCCAGCTGTTTCCTGTCTTCTGCTGCCAGTTACAGCTCCTTAAAGGCTTCCTGATCCATCCACCGGCTGTTGATCCTGCCAGGCACTCGTGCTACCTAATGCCTCGTTTCCACTGAGCGAATCAGTTCGGGTCGGTACAGTTTGGAAGGTTCAGAATGGTCCGGCCTATTCAGGTGAGCTTTTCCACTGCAAGTCGGACCGACAGGGGCCATACGTGGGTTTAGAAAAAATGCCTAGCATGGCATCACCTGTCCACCAATCAGTGGAATGTATCATAGCTCCGCCCTAACCGAACAGTTCCAATTTCTATGGCCCCACATCTGAAGCAGGACCCTGAATGGAGCAGTTCGGTTCAGTTGTATGAGCCGCTTTCATAATAGAAACACCCACAATAGCGTACCGTACCAAACCAAGCAGAACCGATCCGCTCAGTGGAAACGAGGCATTAGACTCCCATGCCTCCAGTTTCCTTTATCAGGGGCTGCGAGTCAGGGATGCAAGAGAGGACTCCTTCTGCATTCTGGGCTCATCACTAGGTACGTGACAATAGGAGGTGACAAAACGAAAAAGAACAGCAACTTCACACCTCCACAAGGACGCAACCCCAAACTGGATGCCTACCTGGATACAGGTATGAATACACTTACCAAACATATCTCAGGCCTTGTAGAAAACATGTTAAAACCTTTAGTCATGAACACTGTTCTGTCTCATAGAGCAGAAAGCTAAACCTTCTCATCCTTCTCATCCCAATAACTGTAGATACCATATTTCTTTGATCTCAGTTTTATTAGAACAAGCCAGGTGAAACTACAAAATAACAGAAATAGACTTCAATAAGTACAATATTGCATACAATACAGCATACATTGCATAAACAACAATATACAGTACAAGATGAGATAATAAAAACTTACTTTTTAAGTTCTCTAAGGGGTGATGGCGATAGAGAAATACATGATTTGCTTCTTGCAATGTGTTGAAAAGAATAGTGGATGGTTGACTTCCTGTCTACCCAGAATTCCCTGCTTGTTGAAAACTTCCTATTTATACATACAACAATTAACAGAACTGCAGCAATACCAAAAAGGAACGCTAGATGGAGCCTGCACACCACATATGATTGTCTTAAGTAAATTACACATTTTGCATGTAAATTTAACAACACAGGTTCAAATAACCAGTATAAAACATCAGCAAGACATCTGGTGGACAGAACACTCCCCGCCTGACATCAAGTGATGTCACTAACAGAGTCCTTCGTAGAAAGCAACAGAACAAGTTCGGTCACTGGTCTCAAGAATACTTTAGCCTCATTCTGTTGAAAGATCTTGACCTCGACCTTACGGACACGATTATCCTTGCTTGGCAGTACTTTGGTGATCAAACCTAAAGGCCACATATTCCTTAGTGTCTGGCAATCTTTCATGAGCACAACCCTCTGTCAGAGCGAATGAGTTTCACTGGGCCTCTGATTGCAATGAATTCAGCTAGTTCTGTGGCTAATACTGCAACACAAAGTTCCAGCCTGGGTATGGTGTGTTCGGGAAGTGGTGCAAGTTTTGCTTTCCCCATTACAAACACTATATGGCATTGTCCTTTAGTGTCTATGGTTTTTAGGTAAGCTACAGCAGCAATTGCTTTAACAGATGCATCCGAAAACACACAAAGTGTTTTGTATCTGAACGTCAGCAGATGACAGAGGAGCATATGGTCCTAGAACTTCAAGGTTGTAGAGCGGTTAGTGAGTCCTTCCACTCTAGCCATAGGTTCTTTTTGTCAGTGGGGAGAGGGTGGTCCCAATCTAGCAACTCACAGGTTAAGTCTCTCAGTAGTGCCTTACCCTGGATGGTGACAGGTGCTGCAAAGCCTAAGGGATCATACAGGCTGTTTATGGTAGACAGGACACCTCTATGGGTAAAGGGTTTTTCTTCTGTGTTTATTTGGAAAGTAAATGTGTCAGATCTTAAGTCCCAAAGCAAACCAAGGCTGCGTTGCATGTGACGTGAGTCTGTGCCTAGATCTAAGTCCTTTAACTCGTTAGAACGATCTTGGACGGGAAAGGCTTCTAAAACTTTTTTACTGTTGGAAGCAATTTTGTGGAGTCTTAAGTTGGAACAAGCAAGCATTGCCTGAGTTCTTTTGAGGAGACTGATTGCCGCTTCATTTGTGGGTAGTGATTTCAAGCAATCATCTACTGTACATAGAAATCCTTGTCCACAAACCGTCTGACATCTGACCCATCCTCTGACTCTCCCACTCTAGCAGAATGTCTGAGGCCATATATAGCAACTGCAGGGGAAGGACTGTTGCCAAATATGTGCACCCTCATGCAATATTCTGTGATGTCTCCAGAGGGGTTGTTGTCCCTGAACCAGAGAAACCTCAGAAAGTTACGGTGTTCTTCTTTAACAAGAAAGCAATAGAACATTTGCTGTATGTCTGCCATGAATTCGACTGAATCTTTGCAAAAGCAAAGAAGTACTCCTAATAGTCTGTTGTTAAGATCAGGACCAGAGAGGAGGACATCATTTAGAGAGACACCCTCATGTTTGGCACTGGAATAAAACACCACTCTAATCTGTCCTGGCTTCTTAGGGTGATAGACCCCAAATATAGGTAAGTACCAGCATTCCTCTGAGTCTTTGAGGTTTGGGGCTATCTCAGCATGACCATTCTGGAATATTTTCTCCATGAAGGAAAAGAAATGTTCTTTCATCTCTGGTTTCCTTTGAAGATTGTGTCTTAGGGAAGTGAGACGTTTATATGCTAGTTCCCTGTTGTTAGGCAAACGTCATCTTTGTGGTCTAAAGGGAAGAGGTGCAACCCAGCTATTAGTCCCGCCTTTCTCCATACTCCTTTCCATAACTTCTAAGAAGAGCCTATCCTCAATGGACATTGCTACCTGGTTATCTTCCTTTTTTATCCTGAAAACTGTGCTTCCTAAGTCGCTTTGGTCGTTGTCATAGGTATCGCTGTCACAGAGGGGACTTAGGAAGGGAAGAGGTACAGGGTTGCTGTGTGGTAGTTCCTTTATGAGGATGGACGACCATTCTCGAGGGTACTAGTGAGCAGGTTATTAACAGATGCAGGTTTGTGTGCACCTCCCAGGCAAATATCACCTATAATGACCCACCCGAGATCCAGTTTTTGGGCATATGGGGCATTTTTAGGACCGTTGATCAGTTTTCTTACTTTGTGGACTTGCAAGATATCCCTCCCCAGGAGTAAGATTATCTGAGCCTGATCATCTAGTTCTGGTATGAGATGTGCTATGTGGTTCAAGTGAGTCTAGTGAGCTGCTGCGTCTGGTGTGGGAATCTCTGATCTGTTGTCTGGTATCTGATTGCACTCTATTATGGTCGGTAAGGGTAGGCATGTCTTACCATCCATAGATTCAATTTGTAGGCCGTCAGCTCTTCTCCCCGCCGTTTCCACTGTACCTGCACAAGTCTTAAGGGAGTAAGGACTGCTGGGGCCTTTAAGGTTTAAAATGTCAAAAAACATAGATCTGGCTAGTGACTTATTACTCTGATCATCCAAGATAACATAGAGCTTGACTGCTTTGTCCTTGCGTCCTTTTGGGTAAACTCTCACAAGACAGATTTTAGAGCAGGATCTGCCACCTGTACTTCCTTTGCAAACTTCAGTACACTGTGAAGTGATTGCTATGGCGTCTCTGCTAGAGTCTTTGGTCTCCTTGCTTCTTGTCCCTATGAACAGGTGGGAAAGTTCTTGGAGTAGGCCTTGGGTGTAGAGCTGTGTTGTGCTCTGTGCTGTCACATTCTGTACATTTGACACTGACTTTACAGTCCTTGGCGAAATGTGTGGACGAAGAGCAGCACTTGTAACAGATGTTGTTCTCTTTAAGGAAAGCTTTGCTATCCTGGATGGTCTTTGTCCTGAAGGCTCTGCATTCCAGAAGAGGATGTGGCACCTTATGTAGAGGGCAGAACTTAGTAGGGTCGCTATCTTGATCCTCTGGCTGAGACTCTGCAAATCTGTGTGAAGAAATGTTAGTCTTGTGCACTGCTACTGGAGCTCTGAGTTGTTTAGGGCCAGAAGAAGTGGTATAAGACACTGGAAAAATGAAGCTGGGGTCATCTTTCATTCCTGCTTGTCTGTCTACAAAGTCCACAAACTCACTAAAGGGTGGAAAAGGCACATTGTGTTTTCGTTTGCAGTTACAGCCATGAGTAATCCATTTTTCGTGTAACTCATAGGGATGTTTTTGTGCTAAGGTGTTAATACCTCTAGCAGAGTCAAGATAAGAAAGGCCAGGTAAGTCTCCTTCTGCTTTCTTTGGTAGTCTTTGGTAACCTCTGCTAGGTATTTTTGAAAAAGTCTTCTATCCTTTTAAACAGTGTACTTTCTATAGCTTATGGTGAGCCATAACATCTATCCAGTCTGTTCCAGATGTTTGTAAGGCCTATCTCAGGGTGGTTTATATTAATGTCTCTGATCCTTTTGGCATGTTCAGCAGAATCATTGCCAAGCCACTTTACGAGGAGTTCTATCTGTTCCCTGCAGGATAGATCTATACCTTGAATGACACTCTGGAAAGCGGATCGCCATGCCCTATAGTGTTGAGGGCGATCACTAAATTTGACAAGTCTTTGGGTAACTAACTCTCTTTTGGCCAGGAACTTGGCAAAGTCTACAGTAGCCTGATTGGCATTGGGGTAGGCTGCTGGTGTATTGTAGTGCGGTGTAAAGGCATACCTGGTAAAAGTCTCTTCTTTAGGCACGCTGGGTTCAAACTTAAGTAAGGTTGGCAGTTCGTACCGGCTCGCTGCATACATCTTTGGAGTGAAGACTGGTGTTTAATGCTTGTATAAAGGCTGGGTACCTTGTGGAGTAGAAGGTTTGGTTGGAACTGGAAAGTCTGGAACTCAGATTTTTCTTGCTTGTAGCACTGGGGTCTCAGGTCATCTTGTTGCTGCTTTATTTGATGTGACTCACTGACGTCATGTTTGATTTCTTGTTGTGGTATGCTGCTTGGGTCCCAGTGCTGGTAGACATAATCTGACATGCGTTGTGAAGAATCTTGTTGGTCTTCTTCTAGACCCGGTATGCTGCTGCCTAGTCTTGGCTCATCATAGACGGCTGCTTCTAAAGCTTCTGCTTCTGCAATGGCAGCGGCAGCGTCTCTTTTTACTGCCAGCTTCTCCATGTTAGCTTCTAAGATAGCTTGCTGCAATTTCAGAGATGCTTTCTGCTGGGCTAGCTGTTCTTCCAGGCATATTATTTCCCTCTCTCTCTCTATTGTTCCATGTGTACTCTTTCCTTCTCTCTCTTGTTCCTGTCTCACCTTTTCTGCATCAAGGCGGGCCTTTTCTTTTTTCATCTGCAACTCTTGGTCTGCGAATGCGGCCCTGACTTTTGCTGCTTTGGCGTTTGAACGGGCGATAGCTGCTGCATTTGCGACAGATGACTTAGATGAGCTTGCTCATGAACGTGTTTTGTAAGAAGATGTCCCACTGTGAGACATGACTGCAGGGAAGAAGCTGTCTTGCTGTATAGAGACCGTTCTAGTGTCGATGCTGCTTGACAGAGTGTGTCTCTGTGTAGCGTGGCTGCTTGCTTCGCCTGCCGCAGACCTGTATCTTTAAGGCTTTTGACTGTATGGATACTGCGTAGCCCTGGGTTGTACAGACTTCCGAAGTCGGCTTATCTTCCCTTCAGAGGTCAGCTTAAAAGTTTCACTGTTCTGTCTCAAGGAGCAGAAAGCTAAACCTTCTCATCCCAATAACTGTAGATACCATATTTGTTTGATCTCAGTTTTTTAGAACAAGCCACATGAAACTACAAAATAACAGAAATAGACTTCAATAAGTACAATATTGCATACAATACAGCATACATTGCATAAACAACGATATACAGTACAAGATTAGATAATAAAAATTGACTTTTTAAGTTCTCTAAGGGGTGATGGCGATAGATAGAGAAATATATGATTTGCTTCTTGCAATGTGTTGAAAAGAATGGTGGATGGTTGACTTTTTGTCTACCCAGAATTCCCTGCTTGCTGACAACTTCCTATTTACACATACAACAATTAACAGAACTGAAGCAATACCAAAAAGGAACGCTAGATGGAGCCTGCACACCACATATGATTGTCTTAAGTAGATTACACATTTTGCATGTAAATTTAACAACATAGGTACAAATAACCAGTATAAAACATCAGCAAGACATCTGGTGGACAGAACAAACACTGCAAGTTTCCTGCAAGATACCACTGATTTTCTGAACAAGCTTAAAGGGGTTGTAAAGGTAAAAATTTTTTCACCTTAATGCATTCTATGCATTAAGGTGAAAAAACTTTTGACAATACCGCCGCCCCCAGCCCCCCGTTTTACTTACCTGACGCCTCGAATCTTCGCTGCTCGTTCTCGTCATCTCCATTGCAGCTCAGCCTGGTCGCTGATTGGCTGCAGTGGATGGATTGAAAGCAGCGCAGCCACTGGCTCGCGCTGCTGTCAATCACATCCGATGATGCGGCGCGCCGGGGGGCGGGGCCGAGTGATACAGCGAGCGGTTATAGCCGCTGGCTGTATCACGGGAGCGCGCCCGCAAGCACTCACCACCATGCGAGGGAGCTCGCATTAAGGTGGTTAATGCTTGCGGGGAGGAGCTGAAAAAGCCGCTGAGGGACCCCAGAAGACCAGGTTCGGGGCCACTCTGTGCAGAACGAGCTGCACAGTGAAGGTAAGTATAACATGTTTGTTATTTAAAAAAAAAAAAAAAAAATTACCTTTACAACCCCTTTAACAATATACAACAATTACCACCAAATACACTTCTAGTCACTATGGATGTAGAATCTCTGTACAGTAACATCCCTCACAAAAACCACAAATACACTGCTGAAGATGTGACACAGCTCATCGAATTCATTCTTACACACAACTACTTCACTTTCAATAATGACATCTATCTCCAGTGTATGGGTACTGCTATGGGAAGCAAAATGGCACCCCAATATGCAAACTTATTTATGGCTGACCTGGAGGACAAATTCACACAACAAAAGCCTTACAGATATTATCGTTATATTGATGATATCTTCATGATATGGACTGAAGGTGAAGAAAATCTAAACCAATTCTTCTCATTGATCAACACTTTTCACCCATCTATCAAACTAAAAATGGATTATTCGATCACACATGTCAACTTCCTAGACACTACAGTATACATCAGGAATTACAAGCTTCACATGTTGATATACAGAAAACCGACTGACCGATGCAGCATAGGTCATAGTTCCAGTTTTCACCCCCAACACACTAAACGGGCCATCATACACAGCCAGGCCATCAGATACCACCGAATTTGTTCAGACCCAGAGGACAGAGATAAACATCTCAGAACACTGGCAGACTCCTTCCATAAGAAAGTTTACAAAGATAAAACCATCAACAACAGCATAAACACAGCCTTGAAAACCCGAAAAGAAAATCTCCTCCAATACACAGAGAAAAAAACAAATAATCGAGTACCTCTAGTCACCACATACAACCCAGCACTTGAAGGGATCAAAAAGATAATCAAAGATTTACAACCCATTATAACAGAGGATGAAACTCTAAAAGGAATATTCCAACAACCCCCATTATTGGCTTTCAGACAACCACCCAACCTCAGACACAAATTAATCAGCAGGAAAATTGACTCTGATTATGAAGTCACAAATAATGGAAGCAAACCCTGCAATAAAAAACGCTGCAAACTATGCAACCAGATCAATCTATCCAAAAGTGTCACACACACAAATGGGACCTTCAATATCATTGGATCTTACAACTGTACCTCCAGTAATGCTGTGTACCTCATCCAATGCAAAAGGTGCAGCAAGGGATGTTATGTTGGTGAAACAGGATAGAAGTTGCAAGCGAGGATGAAGTTGCACAGACATACATCAAGGAACATAAAGAGGAGGGGCCAGGACGGACGAGAAGCACACAGCTGAGCTGGGAGGAAAAGCATACCCTGCGGCACACTAACTAGCGATTTTACACGGCGCTTTATTGTCTGGTGCACAGCAGCACCAGGAGAATGTGAGTACCCCTTTGGGGGAAGCGATTTTATATTTTAATAAAATAGTGGTTGATAGTATTACACTATGTAGTCTCTCTTCATTCTATATATGGATGTCTATGGAGCCTTGTCAACCTAAAGTGAGTGGAGATCGTATCTATATGACCTTGCATAGCCCAATGAGTGGCTACCAAGCGTGATTTGACATAGCTAGCCACTGTGTCACACGCTCTGAGGTGAGCACAATCACTTTGGGGGGGTTTCCAGGATTCATCACGGTTGATTGCAGCACTCGGATTTATTTGCACTGGATGTGTTGGATTTCGCTGAACACAGATGCACTTTTAATTTGGACATTTTATGGACACTTTATTATGAAGAGATCACTAAGCGCAGATTATTTTGACTGCGTTTAAAAAGCACTGAGCACGGGGGGGCGGAGCCGGCAGCCAGAGCTGATGGATGTGTGACACCTAAGCTCTCCTACAGCGGGCGACATCGAGCGGCTCACAGCGCATTACAACACCCCTAAAACGACTCTATCAACTCCCTAGGACGTGGGGCACACAGCAGCAGCGATGTCCAAGCGAAAGGACAGAGAAGCACCGAGAAAATTGACAGATTTCTATCCCCTCAGCACGGCCCGGGATTTCCAAGATGGCAC
Organism: Lithobates clamitans; assembly: GCA_037952925.1. Lineage (NCBI taxonomy): Eukaryota > Metazoa > Chordata > Amphibia > Anura > Ranidae > Lithobates > Lithobates clamitans. The sequence goes on from JBBGZY010000584.1 coordinate 9,700,724, forward strand.
CGGAGCGGAGACCCGCTCGTCAGCCTCCACAGCCTCCACAGCACAGCCACACAGCCATCCAGTGCCATCCTCGGGTGAGTCAAACGCCAGCGACCATCCGCTGCCATCCTCACCATTTAGCAGCCCTGCCAAACAAAAAAGGAGGATTGGGGAAGGGGATGAGACCCGGGATTACTCAGGGCTAGAGGGAGAAGATATGGAGGAATCCTCTGCTTATACGCAGAAACTAGATGCCTTCCCCACCTCAGGGCAGCCCATATTAGACACCACCATGAAGGAGATGCTACAAACACTAAGAGGGGCCCTCCAGTGCGATATGGCAGCGTTTATGCATACCACTAAACGTGAAATAGCAGCAGCCTCTACCAGAGTAACATATGTGGAGAAGAAAATGGAAGAATTCACTTTGGCACATAACGAGCTAGTGGATGCACACTTTGATGTTGAGGAAGAGATCAAAACCCTGCGACTTAAAATGGCCGACCTCGAAGACAGGGCCCGCAGGAACAACATTAAATTCAGAGGTGTCCCTGAGTCGGTCAAGCCGGCTGAACTTACAGCTTACCTTCAAAAGCTCATGATAACAGCCCTCCCTACACTGGGACCGGCGGACCTAACAATTGACAGAGCCCACAGACTTCCGAAGCCATCTTTCCTGCCTGCTCAGATTCCCAGGGATGTTATCGCACGCATCCACTTCTACCATATCAAAGACCAACTGATGAGGTATGCAAGACAACACCCTGCTCTTCCTGACCCATTTACCGGGGTTGCATTGTATGCTGACCTGTCACAAGCGACCCTTACGGCACGGCACAACCTAGTACCGATCACCAAAATCCTACGTAACCACAAGGTCATCTATAAGTGGGGCTTCCCAGCAAAGCTAATAGTGGATATGCATAATGAATCACATGCGATCACATCACTTGACAAAGGCCTGGAGATCCTCCGCAAATGGAAATTACTGCCTGAGAATGGTGAACCAGCAGACCCTGACCCGTTACACGGGAGACAAGGCACCCTCAACCGTCAAAGAAGATCTACCCCTCACAAGCCTCCAACCTACTCTTAAGGTACTTGGTACACCAGATATACCCTAATCCTAGTGCCTTCACCCTGCACAACAAGTGTAATGCTCACAGAACAACCGCCCATTGTTCGGCTGTTTTCTTTTATTTTTCACTTTTTTCTTTTTGACCTTCTACTCTAATACCCCAACTCAAGTTACGAGATGTTGTCCGTAACCTGTTCTCCGTGTTTGATGCAATCTATACGTTATAAGATCTCACCAGTTCAAGTTCTTATGGTTCCCGTTATCTCAAGTTTCACTACTCAGCATGCAGTATTGCTGCGGGGAGCTCCCTGCGCACTGGACTCACCACCTACTCCACCTTCATTGCTCATCTCCACCACCAGAGGGCATAGCCGCACCATCTACCACCTACATGAACCTTAAACTGATGACCTTCAATGTGAGAGGCCTGAACAGTCCCTTCAAGAGAAGAGCCCTTTGGAAAACGGCTATAGAAGCGAACTGCGACATCCTGTGCGCTCAAGAGACTCACTTTTCTAGCACAAAACCACCAAAATGCACTTATCCCAAATTCCAGCAAGTAATCACAGCCAACAACAACACTAAGAAGAATGGAGTCCTAATAGCTATCAGGGACAGATTAACCTTTTCTCTTTTGCAGGTACATGTGGACCCCCGAGGCCGCTTTATCATCCTGGTGGCTGACTTGGACCATGTCACCTATACCCTGGTAAACCTATATGCACCAAATGTGAGATCTCTAAAATTTATTCGTAAAGTACTCACGATGGCAAAAAAAATGCAAAAAGGTAGATTAATTGTCTGTGGCGACTTTAACATGGTTATGAATGCGGAGTGGGACACTTCTTCTGTGGCTCTTAGGCAGAGGCCTTCTTTGGGAGCCCTCTGTCATGAGGAACGGCTTTTTGACCCCTGGCGCTGCCTTAGATCCACCGAAAGAGATTATACGCACTTCTCAGCAGTCCATAACAGCTACGCTAGAATTGATTTTTTCCTTACAGACATGCATACGCTACAGAAAGTCCAAACCGCTGACATCCATAACATCACCTGGTCTGATCACGCTCCGGTGACAATTGAGGTTATGGATGACAGCAGGTCCAATCAAAAACCACTGTGGCGCAATAACACATTTCTCCTATCGCAGCCCAAAATTAGGGATGAAATAGCAGAAAAAGTGAATGAGTATTTCAAATTTAACGATACCGGAGAATGCTCCCCAATGACAGTATGGTGTGCTCATAAGGCCTATGCTCGAGGTGTCCTCATTCAGATTGCTTCTAGAGAGAGGAAAAAAAAAATGAACCGCATGTCACAACTCCATGACACTATAGCAGATCTAGAACTGAAACACAAAAATCCCAGTACCAGAACCAACGAGGTTCTTTCCCGGCTAACAACCTGCCGGGAGGAACTGAGGCAGGAACTTAGAGCGGATTACGAAACGTACTTTAAAAAACTAAAACTTACTTACTACTCCCAGAATAACCGCTCGGGAAAACTACTAGCAGCCCAACTACGGAAAAAACAAGCACGCTCGAACATCGCTCAAATTAGGCATCACATCAACGACACGATATTCCAAAACCCCAAGGACATAGCTAATGTATTTAAAGAATACTATGAATCTTTGTACAACCTTAATAATGACCCCGCAACGCACCAGCCCACAAACGTGGAGATAGACGAGTTCCTTAACGGAATTCGCCTACCTTCGGTGGACCAAACGTCCCTCCACAAACTAAACTCTCCCATTACACAACAAGAAGTAGAAACAGTAATCGCAGCACTACCCATGCATAAATCGCCAGGTGAGGATGGATTTTCCGCCGAATACTACAAAGCACTCACCCAGACCCTCACACCTGCACTAGTTAAGGTTTTTAACTTAGCGGCCACATCAGGCACCTTCCCCAGAGAGATGCTACAAGCTGTTATAGTCACAATACCGAAAAATGGCAAGGACACCTCACACCCCCAAAACTTTAGACCCATATCCCTCTTAAATTCGGACCTCAAGATCTATGCTAAAATCCTAGCGAATAGATTAAAAGACATCACCCCTTCCCTTATAGGATTGGATCAGGTCGGATTTGTCAAAAGCAGGCAGGCGCCGGACGGAACTAGACGTATGTTGAACCTCCTGAGCATGGCTGAAACCAAAAAATTACCTAGCATATTCCTGGCCTTAGATGCGGAAAAGGCCTTCGATAGGGTCCACTGGGGTTACCTGTCTAGGACCTTGCACAAATTTGGCATCTCGGGCCTGATCCACTCAGCTATCATGTCTTTATACACGAACCCCACAGCTCAAGTCTATACTTCCACGATGCTCTCAGATCCCTTCAGATTAACCAATGGTACCCGGCAGGGTTGCCCACTCTCGCCAATAATATTCTCCCTAATTATAGAGCCACTAGCTGAATATGTAAGAGGTGATACTGAGATAGAGGGCATCGACACGGGTCACGAATCCCACAAAATAGGTCTCTTCGCTGATGACATTATCTTAACATTAACTAATCCGATTAAATCCTTACCTGCTATTAACTCCCTCTTACATAAATTTGGTAATGTTTCCTACTACAAGGTCAACACTAATAAATGCTTTGCATTAACCATCAACATACCTGAAAAAACTAAGCCCAGACTAAAGGAAATTTTCCCATGCACCTGGGACCCGCCTTCAATTACATATCTGGGTGTGCAGCTGTCCTCCTCCCCCACCAACATCTACTCGTGTAATTTCCCTCCACTCTTGCTTAAAGTGGAAGCGGAACTAAACCAAATAAGTAAACTACCACTTACGTGGCTGGGGAGGATAGCTGCATATCAAATGCAAGTAATGCCTAAGCTGCTCTATGTCTTCAGAACCGTTCCAATCCCTGTCCCCCAACAATTCTTTACACACATAGATAAACTACTTAAAAAATTTATATGGGGTGGTAAAAAACCGAGGATAGCATTAGCACAGCTTTACAAACCTAAACACCTAGGCGGAGCTGGCCTCCCCAATGCTCAACTATACTATAAAGCTGCGCTAATGGACCAGATGCGCTACTGGTTCTCATGCCAAACGGACAATAGATGGTCAGATATTGAACGAACAGTGACCCCTGGCCACGACCTGCCAGCACTAGCTACAGCCGTTTGCATCCATCACAAACCCAACATTCCCTCATACCCAGCCATACAAGCTACTATTCATGCATGGTCCTCTTTAATCAATACCAAGTTCAATGACATTCCAACCTGCAAATTAAGAATACCACTAGCAGCATATGAGTACCTCATACCGAACTTCTCGGCCTTCAGCTGGAAAAAAAAGGGAGTTCACTTCTATACTAATGACCTGGATACATTGGATGCACTTGATAAATACAAATTGCTCCAACTAAACCACTACTCACACGCCAATCCGACCCGTCCGATCACAATCCCACAGATTCTATGGGAATTCCTGCTCAATAAATCCCCACCTCCTCGAAAAGGCATCTCCTTATTCTACACATTCGCCTCCCCTACCTATCTACATACTAAATCATCTAATATGCATAAGTGGGAACGGGACCTTCAAAGGGAATACCCTCTGCACCAATGGCACACAGCCATAAAATATAACAGCAAATCTTCCTCTTGCATAGACCACTGGGATAACGCGCAAAAATTACTACATAGGTGATATCTTACACCCGCTCGACTGAACAAGATGAAACCCTCAGTTTCAGCACTATGCTGGAGAGAGTGCCTATCTATGGGCAATCTTATTCACATATTTTGGAGCTGTAAACACATCCAACCGTTCTGGGAGAAAGTCCAATCTCTCATCTACAATGTTACGAACACCCATCGCAAACTTGACCCAGCGCTAACGCTGCTGAGCCTGGGTATTGAAGCTTATCCCCCCCTAATGAGGAAAGTAGTAATCCATATACTATTTGCGGCTCGTATTTCAATAGCAAAAGAATGGCTCTCACTAGCATCCCCTGAAATAGAAGAAGTTATCTCTAGAGTAAACGCCCAATATACAATGGAAAGAGCTCTTGCCTACTCTAAAGGGGGATCCCCGAATTTCCATAAACAGTGGGAAATTTGGAGATCCTCAAAACATGCCTCCTCACATTCATGAAATCCTCTAAGTGATACACTGAAGCACACGAACGCCTCTGGTGCGATGGTATACTAATAGAGCTTCTCAACCTTCACAGGTTGGATACTTACCAAAGAGCTATTAATGGTGGTGGATTGGGTGGGTGGGGATAACTACGCACCCCGCAAATATGTCAACTATATATCTATGTTTATGTTGTTTTAACTCTGAAGTGACAGCACTTGCTGCTTACAGACTAACTTCCCGTGGGCCCTTCATAGGCACCACGGCAAGCTACCATACAGATACCCAGCAATAAGCCTGGTCACAGTGTGTACCCAAAAGGGGTGACGGGCTGTACCTCCTACGGAGGTCAAGCATATAATCCAGTTAGTAGCTTGAACACCTGATGTACACTCCTGAACATATATGTAGCAACTGTTGTGTATACAATCTCACCTTGTATAATCTTATAAATGCATATATTGAATGCTATGTAATGTACAAGTGAAATTCAATAAAAATCTATTGTTTAAAAAAAAAAAAAAAAATAAAAAAAAAATAAATAAATAAATAAAAAGCACTGAGCACTTTTATGTTATTTCATGTTTATGTGATTCAATTCTGTGCATGCTACACTAGATGCGAGATATTGCATGTTATCTGATATATCACTTGATTGAGTTTGCTTTGGCGTGAGTGTACATGCACATTGCACTCTTATTGTTTGATATGTAAGCATAATATAGAGGTTAAGGTACACACTATATATAGGAAATTTGCAAGTCGTATTCGATATTTATACATTAGGGATCTTTGATACCATTTTTACTATATTTTTTTTTATATCAAGCGCAGCGCAAACAATTTTTTCTAAGGAACATAAAGAAGACAGTTTATGCATACCTGTGGGACATCGCTTCTCACAACTGGATCACACTTTAGAAGACCTCAATGTTTTAGTTTTTAAAGGGAATTTCAGAACTATCCAGGAAAGGAAAACGTTTGAACTAAGAATGTTAATTCTTTTTGACACAAAAAATAATGCCTGAATTTAGATATTGGTTTCCTTACCCATTATACTAAAGTTTTACGACCCCCTCTGTGACTAGCATCCCCCCTCCAGTTTATAGCTCTCCCTCTGTCTTATCTCACTAACTCTGCTGCTATCTTTATTACCATTGATTTGTATGTGTTTGTTTTTCTCTTTTTTTTCTCTCCTTTCCTTCAGAGATGTGTTTTTTGTTTTTTTTTCAACATTCTGCTAAAAAATTGGTGAATCAGTACTGCTTGGACCTTGAAGAAGGGGCATACCCCGAAAGCTTGTCCTGAAAAATTGTATGTTAGTGCAAATAAAAAAAGTATCACGGACAGTACTCAATTTTCTCTGTCACAATTGCACTAATACGGCTACAAGCAGATATAACAAAATGCTTCCAGTGGTATAATTATAAACCATCTTTACGGTTTACATACACTTTAAACTAATGATGCCCCTGGGGTATCTGCATTGATGAAGTGTATAAAATAATATTATGTGTAAATGGTAATATTCACTGCTCGTTCTACACAGGAGTGGCTCTGCGTTGATCAGTTCCAGTCTGTATTAGACACATGTATAGGCAAGTCACAGGTTTAGTTTAAGTCCATTCATAATGTCCAAAATAACCCGTTTCCTAGCTTGTATATACAATTACTTGCATATGGAAACAGGCTACACCTTTTATCATTAAATATCCACTTGGTCAAAGCCCGCTATTGGCAAAAGTCGCAGAGTTGCTCCAGACTCTGCAGGGATCCTGACAATAATGTCTGGATACATCCAGATGCCTTACAGGCATCTGGCTCAGCCTCTGAGCTTGCTGCTGAGAGCCTGAGTCAGCCGCTTCCACCCCCACTCCTGCCTGGCACTCCACTGAGCGCTGAAGGGGCAGAGCAGAGAGCGATGTCTGATAGTGAGTACTGTACGTATGTTTATTTTTTTATATTGCCACACTACTCCTTTAGCATTCCCCTCAAATGAATTTCTTTATTAATAAATACCTTTTAAATTTTGAATGCCTAGATTTCCTCCAACTCTCCTTAAAATCTAATCCTAGATCTGGGTATATAAAAAACGTTTATTCTTCATGTTGTGAACAAACAATGTTGATTTTTTTTTTCATACATTGTAGTGCATTTGGACATTGGGAGGCCAATATAAGCAATGTCAGCTCTGGCAACAGCTATTAACAAGCCTTGGTCAATAGCCATTATCCCTATTAGATATCCCTAACACTCGCCTCCCCCCAGACTGACAATGCTGCTGTCCAAAGGTGCCCCTGTGCTCCTTCATCCAGAGTGGGGCACTCTAATACAGGAGGTATGCTACTGGCCAGATCACCAGGTGAAAACAGAAGGGAAAATGTCTAAAAAAGAAAACAAATGGTAAGCTGCAATAAATAAAATCTGGATTTGGGCTTAATACTGCTTTAAGGAGACCACTTTGCAATGCTCGTTTCCGGTGCAGAAGGCAGTCATCTTGGAGTATAGTAATTGGCTGTTGCAACAAAGCAAGGGAAAGGCTGCTGAGAGGAAGGGAGGGCAGTCAATAAAGCTAGCAAGGTGTTGGAAAAAGACTGAGCTGCTGACTGAACGGAAGCCTTCCATAGAAGACCACAATCACGTGGGACCTGAGAGAAGCAAAGAGACCGCTCATCACACAGAACCTTGCCTCAGAGACTGGGAACCTTCTCCCTGCGAGGGTGTGTGATCAGACTGTACTAGAGTACGTCAACCCCTTATAAGGAAGTAAAAGAGGGACTGTTTCAGCAGGATTGAAAGAGGTAAATTACAGCAAATATTTTCCAGGTGAGGCCTGAACAAGAGCACTTGTCCAAAGATTCGGAAAAGGGCACCGTGGGTTTAGAAAGAGACTATTCAGTTCATCTGTTGTCTGCTGGGAACTGTTGTGCTTTCTTCAACTTTGCTGTCCAACATTGTTTTCATCAATTACTGCACAGTGGGATAGAGCTAGGACTGTTATAGCAATTTTAGACCCAATTTTTCATCCGTCTGGTGCAGTGGTCTCCAAACAGTGGCCCTTTCTTTGCCTCTACCCGGCCCTTGGGGCACTATTCCATCCACACCAACAACACCAATGATGGGGCACCATTCCTCACACTGACAACAGTGGTGGGACACTATTCCTCCCTCTGACACCAATGATGGGGTGCTATTCCTCAAACTGATATTAACAATGGGGCACTATTACCCCCACTAAAACTAATGATGACACATTGTTTACACCCACTGAAACTGGGGCATTTTCTACTCCCACTGGCCACAGTCTGGCCCCCTTAACCACGTGCCGACCGGCTCACTCCGATATACGTAGGCAGAATGGCACGTACAGGCTTATTAACGTACCTGTAAGTTGCCCTTTAAGACGCGCCATTGTGGGCATGCGCTGCGAGCTCTGTGAGTGTGATCGTGGGTCCCACGGACTCGATGTCCGCGGGGATACCCGCGATCGTCTCACGGTGAGGAAGAACAGGGAAATGCTGATGTAAACAAGCATTTCCCAATTCTTCCTAGTGACAGGACACTGATCGGGAGCGGTGTCGTGACACACGTAGCCCATCCCCCTACAGTTAGAACACATCCCTAGGACACAATTAACCCCTTCAGAGCCCCCTCCTGGTTAACCCCGTTACTGCCAGTCACATTTACACAGTAATCAATGCATTTTTAATCGCACTGATCGCTGTATAAATGTGATCAGTCCCAAAATAGCGCCAAAAGTGTTCGATCTGTCCACCACAATGTCACAGTCATGATGAAAATCGCTGATCGCTGCCATTACTAGTAAAAAAAAAAAATGATTAATAAAAATTCCATAAAACTATGCCCTATTTTTTAGACGCTATAACTTTTGCGCAAAACAATTAATAAACACTTATTGTGATTTTTTTACCAAAAATATGTAGAAGAATACGTATCGGCCTAAACTGAGGGGGAAAAAAAGTGTTTTTTATAGTTTTTTGGGGGGATATTTATTATAGCAAAATTAAAAAATATTGCTTTTTTTTCAAAATTGTCACCCTTTTTTTGTTTATAGCGCAAAAAATAAAAACCGCAGAGGTGATCAAATAACACCAAAAGAAAGCTCTATTTGTGGGGGAAATTTTGTTTGGGAGCCACGTTGCACGACCGCGCAATTGTCACTTAAAGCGGCGCAGTGCCGAATCACAAAAAGTGCTCTGGTCTTTGGCCAGCCAAATGGTCCGGGTCTGAAGTGGTTAAAGTCTGAAGCATAGTAAACCGGCCCTTTGTTAAGAAAGTTTGGAGACCCCTGGTCTGGTGGATCGAATGAGATCGGATGAAAACGGACAGGTTTTCAGTTTTCATCTGATCTCCCCATAGAGGAGAGCGCAGCTCTGACAGGTCTGTCTCTGCACAGTGAGCGGAGACGGACCTGTCATCTGCTCCTCAGCGGGGATCATCGGATCGATCCCCCGCTGAGCAAAACGGAGTCCGCCGGGCAGACCGCCCGTGTGAAAGGACCCTTAGTCAGAATACTGCAGGTGTTTAAACGTATCTCTCATAGTAATGTTATTGTCCTATTGATTGTTTATGTAAGTACACTTGCAGATCGTCTCTTCCTTTAGCCTATGTTTGCCCTAATAAATTCTTTGAAATACCTCACGGTGTGTCGGTAAGTGCTGGATGAGCAAGGTGTGTCACCTTCAGTTGTGTTCAGAGAAATCAAAAACAAATCAGCAGCTCCTCTGTGAGTAGTGTTTTTCAATAGCAATTAACACACTCATATTATAGATAGATTTATTATTATTATTATTATAATACAGAATTTATAAAACGCCAACAGTTTGCACAGCGCTTAACAAAATGAAGGCAGACAAGGCAGACATTACAGTTACTTTACAATTTTGTACAAGAGGAATCAGAAGGCCCTGCTGGTTAGAGCTTACAATCTGACTTGGGTAAGCAACCTTACATTTCCCCTTTTTCCCCCTTGTACAATATACATTTTCCTGAACTGTGTATATATATATATATATATATATATTTTTTTTTTTTTTTTCTGTATATGATTGACTATTTTGCCATTGATCTTGGGTTGATTCATTTACAGATGTTTTTCCTGATGAAGCCGCCTAGTCCGCGAAACTAGTTGAAACACTGCCCATGACCAAGTCACCTATGTTTTTAATTTACTACTGACTCTCCTTATCACTTTTTCTAAATTTTATATGATTGTTTATATATTCAATTGTATCTCTCTTTGCATTGTACCAAGATAGTCCACTTGCTCCCCTCCTTTACCTTGGTGAGCCCTGGCTGGGGGCCAGGCTGCCAAACCCCTTATTTCATTAAGTCTTGGATGATGGTACAACCCTTGTTTTAACACACACACTTATTGACATTGCTCTCAGAGGCCATCCAATTTTTCTAGCTTACAATCTAAAAAGGAAGGGTCAATTGATACAAAAGGTTTAGCTGTGGGGGATGAGCTGGTAAAATAGTGTATTAGTTAGAAGCAGGATAGGCTTCTTTAAAGAGAAGGGTTTTTCAGGGATTGCCTAAAGATGGATAGATTAGGAGACATTCAGACAGATTGGGGTTCCAAAGGATGGGAGAAGATTTACAGTATTTTTGAATGTATATTGAAAGGTATGTAAACAACAATGACAGAAAGAGAAATAATCGCTTGGATTGAAGAATACTGGTTGATCATTGTACTATGTGTTTCACATACAGCTGTCTCCACACAGTTCTGTCCTCATTTCAGGGAAAGCTCACTGATATTTAACTATCATGTGGCTAGAAAACAGTCTGAGAGAGCAAGATAAGGGACAGAAGCAACATTTCAAGTAATTTGCACAAATCTGCAATGCATTTAACATCCCAGATTAGCTTTTAGCTGACTAAATGTAATTCAGGTGGATTCATTTCTGTGTTATTGAAGAACAGGCTTTAACCTCTGACTTACATATTCCCTGTATATTTTTACAGATCCCCTTATCATTTTATTTTACAGGATTGCTTAATAGGAAATATTTCATGCCAGTGTTTTATTAACTTTGTACTCAGCCAGAGTGCTTTTTTCAAAGCAAACTGTACTGTGAAAAAATGATTTTGATGTATCAGAGCGCAGATTGTGGAGAATTGGGACATGAAAGATCATATTCCTATTTGTTGCATTTCCCAACTTTAGCCTAAGAAAGTGTTTATCATTTTTATTTTGTTGTCCTATAAAAAAAAAAATCTCAATCTTAAATCATGTTCTTATGCATGCATTGCATGGCCATGAAAGTTAGGGGAAACCTACAGTTCAGTGCAGCCTCATTTACTCCAAAGCACGTTGAAGCTGCTGTAGTGTAGAAGGTAAGAGGAGGTTCTTTCATACATGATGCAAACTGGGGCTTAATGGCACCCCAAACTTCTTGTTTTTTGGTAGAAGTTAAATGTGTGGGGAAATTTATCTTCACTTCTTGTCCTGGCTACAGGGTGTTGTCACAACGACAGGAACTGATACCCATGAAGATGTATCCTGCACAATTGCAGGTTAATATATGATGAACTGACCAAACAGTAACACTGTGGCATTCAAGACAAAACAAATCTCCTTAGCTGGTCACCGGAACCAAAACTGAATAAGCACTGGAGTTGAAAAATGTCTTCACATTTCAACTTCCTGCCCTCTTTCCCTTCAACACAAGTGAAAAACAGCAATAAAAGCATGTTTAGATGAGGGTTAAAGCTACTATAAGGATTTTATTGACTGTGGAATTTCCTTTTAATTTCTGAAATGGTGATAATCTGTGCCAGAGCGTGAAGTTGTGCCACTAGTCTTTAAATAAACCATTAAACCCCGTACACACGGGTCAAATGCCGGGCGACATTGAGCAGTTCAATAAAAACCAGCCAACATTCGCCCTTGTGTATGGTAGCCAGTCAGATAGAAGCCAGGCCATTTAGCCAGATTCTGTCGGACAAGCATGCTGGAAAACTCAGCAGCCGACCAATTTTTTATCAGCTCTCGCACAAAATGGCTGAGAGTGCTGACCGGAGTGCTCTGGAGGTGGGCCATCCTCCTGTCAGAACACAACAGCTCAGAGGAGGAGATCACTGTACTAACGTCGGACAATCAGTACAGCGGCTTCGACCAGAGCTGACAGTATTTTATCGTTCAGCCCAGTGGGAAAAAAACTCATAGTGTGCACCAGGCTTTAATGTATTGCTAACACTTATCCTCTAATCTAAATTTACAATTTACTCTCTAACCTATCACTTAAAATTAGCCCCGAACAGTTAGCTTAATCCTAGCACAAGTATATTTAAACCCCCAAAAAAATTAGTACATTGCAGCTTACAGATCTTTATACAGTATGTGGTGACAGGATTACTTTTCTTAGGCTTTTTTCCTAGTGATGCGGCCAATAACCACTTGCCGACCGCCCTATAGCACTTTTACTCTGACAGAGCGAACACACTGCGCAGGATCACATATGTATACATGATCCTGCACTTCTGGGTATTGGGCGGTGATTCTATACAGCGGGAGCTGATCAGCGGGTCCCGCCGCGGATCCGATGTCCGCTGTAACCCGCTGATCGTTCGGTACACAGGCGGAATGCCGATCTGCCAATGTAAACAAGGCAGATTGCCGTTCTGTCAGGGACACGGGTCTATGCCTTCTCCTAGAAAAAACACCACCCACACTACAGTGAAACACCAGCCAGTGTCATTAGTACAGTGACAGTGCATGTTTTTAGCACTGATCACTGTATTAGTGTCACTGGTCCCCAAAAAAGTGTCAACAGTGTCAGTTAGCATCTAATTTGTCCGTCGCAATATTGCAGTCCCACTATAAGTGACACTATATTAGTGTCACTGGTCCCCAAAAAAGTGTCAACAGTGTCAGTTAGTATCTAATTTGTCCGTCGCAATATTGCAGTCCCACTATAAGTCATTGATCGCCACTATTACTAGTAAAAAATAAATAAATAAAAATTTCATAAATATATCCCATAGTTACATAGTAGGTGAGGTTGAAAAAAGACACAAGTCCATCAAGTCAAACCGTACTGGTGACCCCCCTATTGTAGGGTCACCAGTAGGGATGAGCTTCGTGTTCGAGTCGAACCCATGTTCGACTCGAACATCGGCTGTTCGACCGTCCGTCGAATTGCGAACGATATGGGCCGTTCGCGCCAAATTCGTGTGGCGCGTCACGGCCCATAATTCACTGCGGCATCGCAGTGCATTGCTGGCTGATGATTGGCCAAGCATGCACTATGACCCGCATGCTTGGCCAATCACAGCGCCGTCAGTAGAGAGAGCTGTAATTGGCCAAAGCCAGGGTGGCTTTGGCCAATTATGGCTCAGGGGATTTAGTACACACCCCACACTATATAAGGCCGCCTGCACGGCGGCCCTGTGTAGTGTGTGTTCCGGTGTGCTGAGCGATAGAGAGAGAGAGAGACAGTGTCATTTGATTTGAGTTAGATAGATTAGGCAGAACAGTCAGTCAGTTAGCTGCACTTACAGTGTATTGTGTATATATATGCATCCCAGGTGTTGCATATATATATATACACTGTATTCAGTTTAGCTAGATCCGTTCCTGTTATCTTCTATCTAGACTATTTACATTCAGTGCAGTGTGTCCTGCTCACAGTGTTCAGCTAGATCCGTTCCTGCTATTTACATTCAGTACAGTGCTTCCTGCTCACAGTGTTCAGCTAGATCCGTTCCTGCTATTTACATTCAGTGCAGTGCGTGCTGCTCACAGTGTTCAGCTAGATCCGTTCCTGCTATTTACATTCAGTGCAGTGTGTCCTGCTCACAGTGTTCAGCTAGATCCGTTCCTGCTATTTACATTCAGTGCAGTGCGTGCTGCTCACAGTGTTCAGCTAGATCCGTTCCTGCTATTTACATTCAGTGCAGTGCGTCCTGCTCACAGTGTTCAGCTAGATCCGTTCCTGCTATTTACATTCAGTGCAGTGCGTCCTGCTCACAGTGTTCAGCTAGATCCGTTCCTGGTATTTACATTTAGTGCAGTGCGTCCTGCTCACAGTGTTCAGCTAGATCCGTTCCTGCTATTTACATTCAGTGCAGTGCGTCCTGCTCACAGTGTTCAGCTAGATCCGTTCCTGCTATTTACATTCAGTGCAGTGCGTGCTGCTCACAGTGTTCAGCTAGATCCGTTCCTGCTATTTACATTCAGTGCAGTGCGTCCTGCTCACAGTGTTCAGCTAGATCCGTTCCTGCTATTTACATTCAGTGCAGTGCGTCCTGCTCACAGTGTTCAGCTAGATCCGTTGCTGCTATTTACATTCAGTGCAGTGCGTCCTGCTCACAGTGTTCAGCTAGATCCGTTCCTGCTATATACATTTAGTGCAGTACGTCCTGCTCACAGTGTTCAGCTAGATCCGTTCCTGTTATCTTCCTACTGACAGGCAGGCTTGTCTGGTTACAGTATATAAAGCTACCTGAAGAAAATTACAGGTGTTCTTTTTGATCCTATTAGTACCACGGTCAGGCAGCTAGACTATTTACATTTAGTACAGTGTGTCCTGCTCACAGTGTTCAGCTAGATCCGTTCCTGTTATTTACATTCAGTGCAGTGCGTCCTGCTCACAGTGTTCAGCTAGATCCGTTCCTGCTATTTACATTCAGTGCAGTGCGTCCTGCTCACAGTGTTCAGCTAGATCCGTTCCTGCTATTTACATTCAGTGCAGTGCGTCCTGCTCACAGTGTTCAGCTAGATCCGTTGCTGCTATTTACATTCAGTGCAGTGCGTCCTGCTCACAGTGTTCAGCTAGATCCGTTCCTGCTATTTACATTCAGTGCAGTGCGTCCTGCTCACAGTGTTCAGCTAGATCCGTTCCTGCTATTTACATTCAGTGCAGTGCGTCCTGCTCACAGTGTTCAGCTAGATCCGTTGCTGCTATTTACATTCAGTGCAGTGCGTCCTGCTCACAGTGTTCAGCTAGATCCGTTCCTGGTATTTACATTTAGTGCAGTGCGTCCTGCTCACAGTGTTCAGCTAGATCCGTTCCTGCTATTTACATTCAGTGCAGTGCGTGCTGCTCACAGTGTTCAGCTAGATCCGTTCCTGCTATTTACATTCAGTGCAGTGCGTCCTGCTCACAGTGTTCAGCTAGATCCGTTCCTGCTATTTACATTCAGTGCAGTGCGTCCTGCTCACAGTGTTCAGCTAGATCCGTTGCTGCTATTTACATTCAGTGCAGTGCGTCCTGCTCACAGTGTTCAGCTAGATCCGTTCCTGGTATTTACATTTAGTGCAGTGCGTCCTGCTCACAGTGTTCAGCTAGATCCGTTCCTGCTATTTACATTCAGTGCAGTGCGTCCTGCTCACAGTGTTTAGCTACATCCGTTCCTGCTGTTTACATTCAGTGCAGTGCGTCCTGCTCACAGTGTTCAGCTAGATCCGTTCCTGCTATTTACATTCAGTGCAGTGCGTCCTGCTCACAGTGTTCAGCTAGATCCGTTCCTGCTATATACATTTAGTGCAGTACGTCCTGCTCACAGTGTTCAGCTAGATCCGTTCCTGTTATCTTCCTACTGACAGGCAGGCTTGTCTGGTTACAGTATATAAAGCTACCTGAAGAAAATTACAGGTGTTCTATCCCAGCTTAGTGCAGCTACAGGCCATTAGTATGTCTGGAAGGCCAAGAAGGAGAGGCAGACAGTCACAAGCCAATAAGAGAGGGCAAGCAGGCTCTGTGTCTAGTGCTGGTCGTGGAGACGGTGCATCCTCATCAGCACGTGGCCATGGGACACGCTTGGCCTTTTTTTCGGCAGCTGGCCGTGTTGAGCCGCAACATGCGGAAGACTTGGTCGAGTGGATGACCAAGCCGTCCTCATCCTCCTCATCCTCTCTCACCCATGCCCAGGGTGCTTTGTCTGGCAAAGCAGCGGCCTCTTCCCTCAGCTCAATGTCATCAGTGACTCCTTCCCTAGCTCCACCATGTCCTCATGAGGATTCCCTCGAACTGTTTGACCACAGTGTTGGGTACATGCTCCAGGAGGATGCCCAGCGTTTGGAAGGCTCTGATGATGATACTGAGCTCAATGAAGGCAGTAACATGAGCACGGACAGAGGGGGTGCCCAAGAAGGACAGCAATCTGGCAGTCATGCTCCCCCTGCTGCAGCATACTGCCAGGTTTGCTCCAGTGATGAGGAGGGAGGGGATGATGAGGTCACTGACTCAACGTGGGTGCCTGATAGGAGAGAGGAGGAGGAGGAGGAGGAGGAGGAGGAGGAGGTGGCACATCACCAACTAGGCAGGATGCCCTCCAGGGGCCAGCCTAAGGGCAGCACATTGACTGCATCACACCCCAAAGCTCCACATGTGCAGGGCGCTGCAGTCTCTGCGCGTTATTCAAAAAGTTCTTTGGTGTGGGCCTTTTTTGAGACGAGTGCATCAGATCGCACCGCTGCTATTTGCAATATATGTCTCAAGCGTATCTCGTGTGGCCAAAACATCTCCCGCTTGGGTACCACATGCTTGACCAGACATATGTTGACCTGCCATGCAGTTCGTTGGCAAGCGTATCTAAAAGACCCACACCAAAGAACAAAGACGATCTCTCCTTGCTCCTCATCAGCTGAGATTTCCAACCCCACTAGACCTTCAGTCCTCTCTGCGACCTGCAGTGAGAGGAATGAAGGTGTAGAATTAGGTGTGTCACAGCCAAGTACTTATGGGCAATCTGCTTTTGGTACACCGACGTCAGATTGTACCAGGCAAATTTCCCTGCCCCAGCTGCTGCACCGCCGAAAGAAGTTTGCTCCCAGCCATCCACATGCCCAGCGGTTGAATGCTAGCTTGGCAAAATTGCTAGCACTTCAACTGCTGCCTTTTCAGTTGGTAGACTCTGCCCCCTTCCGTGAGTTTGTGGAATGTGCGGTTCCTCAGTGGCAGGTACCCAAACGCCACTTTTTCTCACGGAAGGCGATTCCGGCTCTCTACCGGCATGTGGAAGGCAATGTCCATGCCTCGCTGGACAGGGCGGTCAGCGGTAAGGTGCATATTACCGCTGACTCATGGTCCAGCAGGCATGGACAGGGACGTTACTTAAGTTTCACGGCGCATTGGGTGACTCTGCTGGCAGCTGGGAAGGATGCAGGACAAGGTGCAGTAGTGTTGGAGGTTGTTCCGCCACCACGCCTCCAAAATGCTGATTGTGACACACCTCTCTCCTCCACCCCCTCCTCTTCTTCTTCCTCCATGGCCTCTTCCTCGGAACCAGCGGTGCTCCGTAGGCGTTCAAGGGGCTACGCAAGTACGCAGGCCAAAAGATGCCATGCGGTGCTTGAGCTGGTGTGCTTGGGGGACAGGAGCCACACTGGGGCAGAGGTTCTGTCAGCTCTGCAGGGGCAGGTTCAGAGGTGGTTGACGCCACGCCAACTTAAGGCAGGAATGGTGGTTTGCGACAATGGCACCAACCTCCTCTCTGCCCTCCGACAGGGACAACTGACCCATGTGCCCTGTTTGGCTCACGTCCTTAACTTGGTGGTGCAGCGGTTCTTGGGCAGGTACCCGGGCTTACAGGATGTCCTGAGGCAGGCCAGGAAAGTCTGTGTGCATTTCCGCCGGTCATATAATGCCAGTGCTCGGCTGACGGACCTCCAAAAGGAGTTTAACCTGCCCAAGAACCGCCTAATCTGTGACATGCCCACCAGGTGGAACTCGACGTTGGCCATGCTGCAGCGGCTGCACACGCAGCAGAGGGCCATCAATGAGTACCTGTGCGACTATGGCACCAGGACAGGGTCAGGGGACCTTGGTTTTTTTTCCCCACGCCAGTGGGCCATGATCAGGGATGCATGCACTGTCCTGTCACCATTCGAGGAGGCCACGAGGATGGTGAGCACTGACAGTGCATGCATCAGTGACACTGTCCCCCTTGTCCACCTGTTGGAGCACACGCTGCGTGGAATAATGGACAGGGCACTTGAGGCAGAACAGAGGCAGGAAGAGGAGGACTTCCTTAGCTCTCAAGGCCCCCTTTATCCAGACAGTGTTCCTGCGTGCCCGCCGATCACACAGGAAGAGGACGAGGAGGAGGAGGAGGAGGAGGAGGAAGATTGTGTCAATATGGAGGTGGAGCCTGGCACTCAGCATCAGCAGTCTTTAAGGGATCAGTCCCAAGGAACACATGGACTTGTACGTGGCTGGGAGGAGGTGGCTGCGGACGTTGTTGTCCTTAGTGACCCAGAGGACTCCGGACCGAATGCCTCAGCAAACCTACGCTGCATGGCCTCCCTGATCCTGCAAAGCCTGCGTAAGGATCCTCGTATTCGTGGTATCAAGGAGAAGGACCAATACTGGCTGGCAACCCTCCTTGATCCACGTTACAAGGGTAAGGTTGCGGACCTTATCTTGCCATCGCAGAGGGAGCAGAGGATGAAACATCTTCGGGAGGCCTTGCAGAAAGGTCTGTGCAACGCGTTCCCAGAGACTGGGAGGTTACAAACTCCTGTTTCTGGACAACGTGTTGCTGAGGCTTCGGTCAGTCAAAGAAGGAGCGGTGGAGAAGGTGGCCGTCTGACCGATGCGTTCAGACAATTTTTTGGTCCGCAGCCCCAAGGTATGATCGGTTCCAGCAACCATCGCCAGCGTCTGTTTTACATGGTGCAGGAATACCTAGGGGCAAGATCAGACTTGGACACCTTTCCCACCGAAAATCCTCTGGGTTACTGGGTCTTGAGGATGGATCACTGGCCAGAGCTTGCACAGTATGCAATTGAGCTACTGGCCTGTCCTGCATCCAGCGTTCTTTCGGAACGCACATTCAGTGCTGCTGGAGGCGTGGTAACCGATCACAGGGTGCGTCTGTCCACCGACTCGGTCGATCGGCTGACCTTCATAAAAATGAATCAGTCTTGGATCACCACCAGCTACCAAGCACCTGATGCAGATGTAACCGAATAATTTTTTTTGAAATCTCAGATCCCTTCAAAGACTGCCTATGCTGATGCTGAGTGACTATCCCTGAGTAATTATCCTCTTCCTCCTCAATCATCACGCTGATAGCTTGTAAGAACATTTTTGGTTCTGGGCGCCACCACCAGTGCCTAAGGCACAATTTTTCAGCCCCTGTTTAACAGGGGCGTGTAATTACAATTTTTGATGTAATACTTTGCAGCAGGGCTCGTTCCTGCATTCCAACTAGAGTGTCTGTGAGGGGTTGCAGTGTTGTGGCACCAGCACCAGTGCCTAAGACCCAATTTTTCAGCCCCTGTCTAACAGGGGCGTGTAATTACAATTTTTGATGCAATACTTTGCAGCAGGGCTTGTTCCTGCGTTTCAACTAGAGTGTCTGTGAGGGGTTGCAGTGTTGTGGCACCAGCACCAGTGCCTAAGACCCAATTTTTCTGCCCCTGTCTAACAGGGGCGTGTAATTACAATTTTTGATGCAATACTTTGCAGCAGGGCTCGTTCCTGCGTTCCAACTAGAGTGTCTGTGAGGGGTTGCAGTGTTGTGGCACCAGCACCAGTGCCTAAGGCCTAATTTTTCAGCTCCTGTTCAACAGGGGCATGTAATTACAATTCTTGATCTAATATTTCACAGCAGGGCCCTGTGAGGGCTTACAGTGTTTTGGCCACAGCAACACCTAAGGCCCAAATTTCTGCTGAGTATATAGGGCAGGACCCTACTTTCAAACATCTAACTTACAAACGACTCCTACTTGCAAACGGAAGGAGACAACAGGAAGTGAGATGAAATCTACCCCTAAGGAAGGGAAATTCTCTCCTGTAAGAGTTAATATGGGAAAACAATTTTTCCTTTCCACTGATGCTTTCCAATCCTTGTTCCACAAAAAAACCCAAATTTTCAAAAAACATTTTTCATTGGGACAAAAAAGTGAGGTGAAATCTTCTGAAGAGGAGGAAAGACGCAAAACAAATGTCACAGGGGTGATAACCCTTCCCTATGTTTTCCAAAAAGCTTAGAAAAGATTTTTTGGCTGGAGCTAAACACATTAAAAATGTTCAAAATTACAAACAGATTCTACTTAACAACAAACCTACAGTCCCTGTCTTGTTTGCACCGCCTGTATACTGCTGTTCAGAGTATATAGGGACCTTTCCTTATTTTAATTTGGGTGCGGGGTTCCCCTTAATATCCATACAAGACCCAAAGGGCCTGGTAATGGACTGGGGGGTACCCATGCCGTTTGTCTCACTGATTTTCATCCATATTGCCATGACCCGACATGACATTAAACCCGCAAGCAGTTTTAAATGAGATTTTTTCCTTTAAAAATGACATTTGGTGCAGGGACTGTTCTAAACATGGGAAACACGCGTCACTTTACAGGCATACTATAGACACCCCCCAGGTACGATATTTAAAGGAATATTTCACTTTTTTTTTTTTTACTTTAAGCATCATTAAAATCACTGCTCCCGAAAAAACGGCCGTTTTTAAAAGTTTTTTTTGCATTGATACATGTCCCCTGGGGTAGGACCCGGGTCCCCAAACCCTTTTTAGGACAATACCATGCAAATTAGCCTTTAAAATGAGCACTTTTGATTTCGAACGTTCGAGTCCCATAGACGTCAATGGGGTTCTAACGTTCGTGCGAACTTGCGGTCCGTTCGCGGGTTCTGGTGCGAACCGAACCGGGGGGTGTTCGGCTCATCCCTAGTCACCAGTACAGTATTTATAAATTGAAATCATATCCCCTCTCAAGCTTCTCTTCTCCAGAGAGAATAACTTCAGTGCTCACAACCTTTCTTCATAACTAAAATATTCCAGACCCTTTATTAGCTTAGTTGCCCTTCTTTGTACTCGCTCCATTTCCAGTACATCCTTCTTGAGGACTGGTGCCCAGAACTGGACAGCATACTCTAGGTGCGGCCGGACCAGAGCCTTGTAGAGCGGGAGAATTATTGTTTTATCTCTGGAGTTGATCCCTTTTTTAATGCATGCCAATATTCTGTTTTCTTTGTTAGCAGCAGCTTGGCATTGCATGCCATTGCTGAGCCTATCATCTACTAGGACCCCCAGGTCCTTTTCCATCCTAGATTCCCCCAGAGGTTCTCCCCCCAGTGTATAGATTGCATTCATATTTTTGCCACCTAAATGCATTATTTTACATTTTTCTACATTGAACCTCATTTGCCATTATTATTATTATTATTATACAGTATTTATATAGCGCCAACAGTTTACGTAGCGCTTTACAACTTGAGGGTAGACAGTACAAATACAATACAATTTGATACAGTAGGAATCAGAGGGCCCTGCTCCTTAGAGCTTACAATCTAGTTGTAGTTGCCCACCCCATTAATTTGTTCATATCTTCTTGCAAGGTGTCCACATCCTGTGGAGAAGTTATTGCTGTGCTTAGCTTAGTATCATCCGCAAATACAGAGATTGAACTGTTTACCCCATCCTCCAGGTCGTTTATGAACAAAATAAATAGGATTGGTCCTAGCACAGAACCCTGGGGGGACCCCACTACCCACCTCTGACCATTCCGAGTACTCCCCATTTATCACCACCCTCTGAACTCGCCCTTTTAGCCAGTTTTCAATCCATGTACTCACCCTATGGTCCATGCCAACGGACCTTATTTTGTACAGTAAACGTTTATGGGGAACTGTGTCAAATGCTTTTGCAAAATCCAAATATCCCATAGTTTTTAGATGCTATAACCTTTGCGCAAAACCAATCAATATACGCTTATTTTTTTACCAAAAATTTGTAGCAGAATACATATTGACCTAAACCGATGAAGAAATTCGATTTTTTTACATTTTTTTAGCAGAAAGTAAAAAATATTATTTTTTTCAACATTTTCAGTAATTTTCTGTTTATAGCGCAAAAAATAAGAAAAGCAGAGGTGATCGAATACCTCCAAAAGAAAGCTCTATTGTGGGGAAAAAAAGAACAAAAATGTTATTTGGGTACAGTGTCGCACAACTGTGCAATAGTCAATTATAATAACGCAGTGCCGTATAGCAAAAAATGGCCTTGTCAGGAAGGGGGGGTTAAATCTTCCAGAGCTGAAGTGGATAACACACTTTGGCTGTTCATCTAAATGTTTGACTTTTTACTCATTTCACTGGAGGTGAAGGTCATGCATAGTATCAATACTTCTGCTGCTACTATACAGTACATGACAGCTTCCTTGCGTCAATGGATGCTAAAGAAGCAGAGGGTGCCAGCAACCACTGAGTCCTTAGCAATTAGTGACATCAACCCATTCATTTACTTGCAAGGGATCTCCAGATATGTAAACAAACAAAAAAATCAGGGTTAGAGTGGCATCACTGACCAAATATGGCCACAGCAAGGACATCAGCTGGGATACCCCAATCCTTTGTTTACTTTAGCACCGTGGACAGCTGATTTTTTTGCACTAGTGCGATCAGACGTGTTAAATAGTTGGAGGGTTTTTTCTTTCAACAGGTCAGCGGGCATCATTTAATGCAATTAATGGGGATATGCATAGTCAGACAAATAATTTCCATAAAAATCTTTCCATAAGAGTATATGTGCATTTACCATGTTTTAGGCAGGTTATTTACTTGTAAAAACCTTCCTTGTGTAGGCATTCAAAAGCCCTGAGACTGATGTCAACAGCCCCAGTAGACTCAGAGCTGTCACTCAATAGTTTTCCCTTTGCTGCATGCCTGGAAGCTACATGTAGCGGTAGGTTGCAACGAGTTACAAACATCCACCAAATCACCCTGCTGCCAGACTCCCATATATCACCTCTGAGACAATGAGCAGTCATTTGCGTAGTTTTGTTGCATTTATTGCGGGATACAACTTGGTTGGGGTAAGGGAAGATATGAGATGCCCATAGCACTTATTAAATTGTCATTGCCTTTGTAGAACATTGATTAGCAGCTTTTAGCCCTGAGAATTATACAATTCTAACACACGAGCGGACTTTTCGACCGGACTGGTCCGGCGGACAATTCGACCGTGTGTGGGCTTCATCGGACATGCAGCAGACTTTTTCGGTTGAAAATCTGACAGACTTTAGATTTGGAGCATGTTTCAAATCTTTCCGACGGACTCGAGTCCAGTCGAAAAGTCATCTGTATGCTAGTCCAACAGACGAAAACTGACGCTAGGGCAGCTATTGGCTACTGGCTATCAACTTCCTTATTTTAGTCCGGTCGTACGTCATCACGTACGAATCCGTCGGACTTTGGTGTGATGGTGTAGGCAAGTCCGTACATTAGAAAGTCCGACGGAAGTCCGTCGGACCTTTGCTGCCGAAAAGTCTGCCCGTGTGTACACGGCATTACATTCACAGTCTGTTCTCCTGCATATCTCCACTAAAGACTATTGCTCCTCTTCCTCCTCTGCACTGACTCCTGCAAAGTATCACTACCTCGATCTCCTCTTGTACAAATCCTTTGCTGCAAAACTGTTAGATTCCTGTGTCATCACTTCCAGTAAGACAAAAAGGGATCACCCTGAATAACCCCAGTTTGCTGGCTGTACTTTGTTACTGTAATGGTGTTGCTTCAGCAAATCAATAAGCCAGAGGCATACAATAGCTCTCCCGTGGATCATTGAGTTTGGTAGCTACCCAGTCTTTTGGATGGTATTACCAGAGTGCTTTACCAGGCCAGAGATACTCGGTACCTCTCCCCGACGGCCTAGCACAGTAGTCTGCAAAAAGCAGACTACTGCTCCCAGCCAGTCCATAACTGCAAACGCTGCGTTCCCCGGCCAAAGCATTCTGCACTACTCTCAACAATTTTCCTTTTGCTTCTTCCACACTGACCTTCTGCAAAGTGCAAGTCCTGTGTTCCCTGGTCACAGCAGCTTGACACTAACTCCATGGTGAAAATTTTTATCCAGGAATACATCCTTGCAGCTCCTCCAGCCCTCCTCCATGCTCGGCGCGCCCCCCACGTGGGGACGCCCTGTGGCAGCTACCTAAGACTCCATTCTCCTTTTTCCTGCACCTTTAGAATCTCTCTAGCAGCATGTGACCCCAGCTTATATGGGAGGCCTGCCCCCTGCCAATATTGTAAGGGAATTGGTCAGAGCTCCTCACATGAGCTGCCTGCCACTCAAACTTCAGGTCCAACCTCTGTTCCAGAACAATCTTCCTGAAAGCAGGGGAGGCGTCAGAGCACCGGTGATCACACCCACTACTACACTAAACCATCCCAGCCTCAAATCAAAACAATCAGGCCTAACCTAAAGTACAGGCCTGTCTAAATTTGCCTACACTGATATCTTAAACCCAGAAAAATCCTATTCTAGCACCTACCTAAAGGTGGAGGTGCTACATACATGAAATGATGGAGGGTGAAGGAAAGAGCAAAGGACCTAGACCAGCACATTAATAATAATTAGACCCTCCCAGAAGAGGAGAGGGCTATGATGTACAATGAGTGAAGGGGATAGACCATTGACTCTTTCTGAAATAGCCAAATTTACTAGCAAGTTCAGGGGAACATAGAAGTCAGTCCACTTAAAGACCAGCCGCCACAGTTGTACTGCGGCAGGTTGGCTCTCCTGGCGAATTGCCGTCATTGTATGTCGGCCGCTTTAAGACCACTAGGGGGCCATTAGGGGGTGACGCTGGAGCTGATGCACATAGCCGGAGGCCGCAATGTCCACCGGCCACCCGTGATCGCTCCTGAGAGAGACAAAAAAGGGATCCATCAATGTAAACAGACAGATCCCCATTCTGTCAGGGGAGGATAGACAGAACTGCTGTTCCTAGTGATTAGCACTGATGGCTGTATAAATGTCACTGGTCCCAAAAAAGTGTCAAAAGTGTCTGATCTGTCCGCTGCAATGTCGCAGTCTCGCTAAAAATCGTTGATCACCTCCATTACCAGTAAAAAAGAAAAATGAATAATAAAAATGCCATAGGTCTATCCCCTATCTTGTAGACGATATAACTGTTGAGAAAACCAGTCAATAAATGCTTATTGCGATTTTTTTTTTTACTAAAAATATGTAGAAGAATACATATCTGCCAAAACTGATGAAGAAATTCGTTTTTTTTTTGTTTTGTTTTTTGGGGGGGGATATTTATTATAGCAAAAAGTAAAAAATATAGGTTTTTTTTTCAAAATTTTCAACAAAAAAAAATGCGGAAGTAATCAAATACCACCAAGAGAAAGCTCTATTTGTGGGACAAAAGGACATTAATTTTGTTTGGGTACAGCGTCACACGACCGCACAATTGTCAGTTAAAATGACGCAGTGCCGTATCGCAAAAAATTGCCTGGTCATTAAGGGGGAAAATCCTTCCAGTCCCTAAAGCAGAGTTCCGGATGAAATATGACTTTTAAGATAAAAATACCCCTAGAATACTCATGCCTCGTGTAATGTAACAAAGGTATGCTTGTAAACTATGCCCAGTCTTCTAATTGTGCAGCATCGTTTTCATATTTTGTGAAGTTCCTGCACAGTGCAGCCATCTCCAGTGTGTGCATCTGAAGCCACAGTGTCCTTCTTCCTGAATTCCATGCATGCTGGCTACTCAGCATGCACCTGCCAATCTCGCATATGTGCAGCGCGGTGCAATCTTGGTCAGCTTGCCATACCAAACTGACCAAGATTTTCCATAGACGCCAATGTTAAACATTACGGAAGCAGTGCCATGCCAAACTGACCAAGATTTTCCATAGACGCCAATGTTAAATATTACAGAAGCCATGCCATGCCAAGCTGACCAAGAATTTCCATAGACGCCAATGTTAAATGTTACGGGAGCAGTGCCATGCTAAGCTGACCAAGATATCCTAGGAGCTAATGCAAAACCGGAAATGACGTATGGCACTGCGGCCGCTAAAGGAGGAAATGAAATTAGATATAGGCATACATCAGGTAAGTGAACAGAAAAAATAATAATAAATTGCCAATTTATTTTAAGGATGCACATTAGTACTGCATTGTGAGGAGTGAAAAATGTGAGTAGAACTCTGCTTTAAGTGGTTAAAAAAAAAAACTTTGCTTCTTTCTGCAGTTTTTTAAGTTGGTGACTTAGTCTCTTTAAACCTTTTTTCTCCCCTCTAGTGCCCCGTACACACGGTCGGACTTTGTTCGAACATTGCGACAACAAAATCCTAGGATTATTTCCGACGGATGTTGGCTCAAACTTGTCTTGCATACACACGGTCACACAAAGTTGTCGGAAAATACGATCATTCTGAACGCGGTGACGTAAAACACGTACATCGGGACTATAAACGGGGCAGTGGCCAATAGCTTTCATCTCTTTATTTATTCTGAGCATGCGTGGCACTTTGTCCGTCAGATTTGTGTACACACGGTCTGAATTTCCGACAACGGATTTTGTTGTCGGAAAATTTTATATCCTGCTCTCAAACTTTGTGTGTCGGAAAATCCGATGGAAAATGTCCGATGGAGCCCACACACGGTCGGAATTCCTGACAACACGCTCTGATCGGACATTTTCCATCGGAAAATCCGACCGTGTGTACGGGGCATAACATTAACCCATAACCTATCTCTTAAACTTAGCCTCTTAACCTATATACCCTATGTCTAAAAATCCACTTAGTGACTGCCTGCCCGCAATGCATGCCTGCAATGACAAGCGGCCGCAGTAGGCAAAGCGCAGTACCCACTGACACTAGCTGTGATTGTACACATCAGGAGCCTGTCAGCAAGTCCCGGCCGGGACCTGCTGATTTGCTGTGTACATTCACAACAAAGAGCTCTGTACACAGGGAACGATCTCTGCAAAACAGGGATGGGAAACTTAGAGATCAATTAGTAAAAGCAGCACACTTTACACACATAACACATAGTTAGACACATATTTAACCCATGGATCTCTCTAGATATTAACCCCTTCCCAGCCAGTGTCATTAGTACAGTGACAGTGTATAGTGTTATCACTGATCACTGTATTAATGTCACTGGTCAGTGGCAGTTAGTCAATTCCTCCCAGCATCAGTTAGAGTTTGATTGCCCAGCGCACTAACGCAGTCCCATCATATGTCATTGATTGGCGCCATTAGTAGTATAAAGATATATATATAACTTTTACACAAACTAATAAATATACACTTATTGGGATTTTTTTTATCAAAAACATGTAGCAGAATACATTTTGTCCAAAATTTATAAAGACATTTTATTTTTTTTATCGAATATGTTCTATGGCAAAGTAAAAAATACAGTTTTTTTCAAAATGTTCTGTTTTTTTTTGCTTATATCGGAAAACCCCAGTGGTGATCAGATACCACCAAAAGAAAGCTCTATTTGTGTGAAAAAATTATATTAATTTAGTTTAGGTACAGTGTTGCATGACTGCGCAAATGTCAGTTAAAGTAGCACAGTGTCAAATAGCAAAAAATGGCCTGGTCATGAAGGGGGTAAAATCTTCTGGAGCTAAAGTGGATATAGCTGAACACCTTAACCTCTATCGCTAAGAAAAGGATGTCTGGATAATTTGAAAATTTGACAGTACACTCGTACCGTATCTCCCTGAAAATAAGACCTACCCCAAAAATAAGCCCTAGTTTAGAGTGCTTCTGTGTATAGTGTATACACTACTCTATTGCAGTAGCGTATAGTGTAGACTGTGTGAATCAATCGTGCCAATTACCTTCAGAAAACAGCCGCTCTGCGATCAGCTGATCTCCTGCTCCTTTCCTCCTCTCCTCCCAGCTGTCAGCGCGGGGGGGGGGATCTCGGCCCCCCTCCCTGTGCAGAGCTCCAGCGGGCTAAGGAAGTGGCAGTCTGCACTCAGCTTATCTCCCCCTCTCCGAGATGTCAGCAGGGGGGATCTCAGGCCCCCCTTCCTCTGCAGAACCTCCAGCGTGTCACAGGCGATATAAGAAGGTGATTGGCACTACCTCTCAGCTTGCAGCAGTTTTGCATTGTGTGATACCAACATTCTACAAGCACTTTTACACAGGGGATTTGTGACAGGGAGGGAGAGAGACAGCACATAGCATGATAAGACCTACCCCAAAAATAAGCCCTACTGTGTCTTTTGTTGTCAAAATTAATAAAAGACCTGGGCTTATTTTCAGGGAAACATGGTATGACAATATTTTACAAATTCAGGTGTTGGACTAATGCACCTAACTGCCTGATCAAGTAGAGACAATTGACAGTTGATTTTGACCACCTCCGGAAGATTTGCCCCCCCCCCTTCATGACCGAGCCATTTTTTGCGATACGGCATTGCGTTGATGCGTAACCCGAAAAACTAACCCAATTAAAGTCAATGGGACCTGAACATCAAAAATCAAAAGTGCCCATTTTGAAGGCTTATATGCAAGTAATTGGGCATACAATGGTTATAGGAGTCTGGGTCCTGCCCTGGGGGACATGTATCAATAAAAAAAAGTTTGTGAAAAACTTCATTTTTAAATGAGCAGTAATTTTTTGATTTTTAAAGTGAAAGCATAAAAATGAAAAATTCCTTCTAATATAGTCCCTGGGGGGTCCCCTTAGTCTACCTGTAAAGTGGCAAATCTGTACCATGTCTAGAATCTGCTGCAGCAATAATTGCATTTATAAAGGCAAAAAAAAAAGACATTTTCCCTGCAACCTGCCTTTATTTTGCTCAGCAACAGCTGGGGAGCCGGTGCGTATGATGAGGCCACAATGTAGTGCACTGGGAACAAGATTAGAGATTTTTTGGATACATTCTGGTGTCACTTTGACTTAGGATAGAAGTAACGGGTGCGTAAAAATTGGTCTTTGGGTGTTGGTGGCGCCTTCCCACTGTAATCCTATAGACGTAATCTTGATGAAAGCAAGAATTGGCCTTGCTGTAAAAAATTGCAATGATATGCACCTGTCAAACAGGTGCATAAAAATTGGTCATTGGGTGTCGGTGGTACCTTCCCAACGTAACCCTATAGAGGTACTCTTGCTGAAAGCAAGAATTGGCCTTGCTGTAAAAAATTGCAATGATATGCACCTGTCAAACAGATGCAGAAAAATTACTCTGTGGGTGTTGGGGGCACCTTCCCATCGTAACTCTATAGAAGTGCTCTTGATGAAGGCAAAAATAATTGCAATGATATGTACCTGTCAAATAAGTGATGAAAAATTGGTCTTTGGGTGTTAATTGTGCCCATGAAACCTATACCAAAAACATTCTTCCAGATGAAATGAATTAACACCCTCAAAGCTAGGGAGCCTCGAAGTCCTGCAGAGATTCCACATCCCAAAAAGACTTAATCAGTGACATCGGCATCAGGGGCTTCATAGCTGGTAATACAGGACTGATTCATTTTTATAAAAGTCAAACGGTTCACGGAGTCTGTGGACAGACGTGTTCTATGATCAGTAACGAAAACTCCTGCAGCACTGAATGCCCGTTCTGAAAGCACGCTGGATGCAGGGCAGCCCAACAACTCAGTAGCATACTGAGCAAGTTCTGGCCAGTGGTCTATTCTCAGGACCCAGTAAGTCAGTGGATCGTCAGCTGGAAATCTCTCTATCTCTGCTTTGGCCCCGAGGTAAACGTTCACCATGTTATGCAGACGCTGCCAATGGGATGTGGAAGCTGACAGCCCCGGGTGGCAAGGACTAAATAAATTCCGAAAGGCCTCATTTAGGCAGACACCTTCTCCAACGCTCCTCTCTTGACCAACAGAAGACTCAAAACTACGTTTTCCACGACACTATTGGAGTCAGGAAACACTTTCAAGAAAATCTTCTTTAACGTGTCATGAAGATATTTTATCTTCTGAACTCTCTGTGAGAACGGGATGAGTTCTGAGACCTTCCCCTTATAATGATGGTCAAGGAGGGTTGCCAACCAGTAATCATCCTTCTCCTTTATGCAACGTATTCTTGGGTCCTTTTGCAGGCTTTGAAGCATGAGGTTGCCCATGCACCTCAAATTTGCCAAGGCTTGAGAAGCAGACTCCTCAGGGTAACTCAGGATGACAGCATCTGGAACTTCCTCCTCCCAGCCACGTACTACTCCCAAGGGTCCTGTGGTTGGAAAGCCATCACTTACAGATTGACACATGTCTTCCTCTTCTTCGAAGCCTATGAAAGTGCCAGAATCCTCCTCCTCATCCTCCGCCCCTCTCTCCTCCTGTGTGTTCTGTGACATAGGAATGATGGTGTCTGGATAAAGTGGGTCTTGAGAGGAAAGGAAGTCCTCCTCTTCCTCCTACTGCTCTGCCTCCAGTGCCACGCAGAGTCTGCTCCAGCAGGAACATAACAGGGATTGTGACACTGATGCATGCACTGTCACCATCCTTGTGGCCTCCTCAAATGGTGACAATACAGTGCAAGCATCCTTAATAATCAGCCCTTGGTGTGGGGAAAAAAAGCCTAGGCGTCCCGAGCCTGTCGTTGTGCCATACTCACAGAGGTACTCGTTGACGGTCCACTGCTGCATGTATAGCCGCTGCAGCAATGCCAGAGTCGAGTTCCACCTGGTGGGCATGTCACAAATCAGGCAGTTTATGGCAGGTGGAATTGCCGCTGAATTTCAGCCAACCGAGTACTGGCTGTGTATGACCACCTGAAATGGCTACAGACTCTTCTGGCCAGCTTTAGCACATCTTGCAACTCTGAGTATGTATTTAGGAAATGCTGTACCACCAAATTGAGGACATGTGCCAGGTATGGCACATGTGTCAACTTTCCCTGTCTAAGGGCAGACAGGAGGTTGGAACCATTATCGCACACAACCTTACCTGGATCCAGCTGTCACGGTGTGAACCACCTCTGGGCCTGTCCCTGCAGAAATGCAAGACTCTCTGCTATGGTGGTTCCTGTCCCCTAAACACACCAGCTGAAGCATTGCATGGCACCTTTTAGCTTGACTCATGGAATAGCCCTTTGAACGCTTAGGGGGTACCTCATGTTCATAGGACAATTCTGCAGAGGAGGGCATGGAGGTGGAGGAGGAGGAGGAGGAGGGGGTAGAGCTCACAGGTCTGGCATCATCACCACCAGCTGTATGGAGACGTGGGGGCACAACAAGCTTCAGCACTGAGCCCTGTTCTGCATCCTTTCGAGTTGAAATATATTGTCCCTGCCCATGCTTGCTGGACCACGTGTCAGCAGTAAGGTGGATTTTATGGCTGACTGCCTTGCCCAACGATGCCAGAACATTCCCTTTCACGTGATGGTAGAGAGATGGGAACCTGCCATTGTGGTACAGCACATTGTGCGAATTCACGGAAGGGGGCAGAATCCGCCAGGCTGAAAGACAGAAGTTGGAGAGCCAACAGCTTTGACAAGCTTGCATTTAAATTCTGGGCATGTGGGTGGCAGGGACTGTATTTTTTTTCCGCTGCAGCAGATGAGGCAGAGAAATTTGCCGGCTACAGTCTACAGCTGGTGGTGTGCTGCTGGCAGATGTGCTGCTAGGACCTGGGACACCCTGTGCTATACCATCATCCCTGTCAATGGAGGCTGCTGAGAGGTAATGACTCGGTATAGCAGGGGCAGACTGAAGTGGGTAAGGAAGAGGAGGAGGAGGGACAGATTTGTACCCCTTTTGTGTGGCATTTAGGTGCTCTTGCCAACGGGATGAGTGGTTGGACGTTAAATGCCTTGTTAAGCATGTGGTACCCAAATGGCTGGTGTTTTTGCCACGTTTGATGTGCCTGAGACACAGTTTGCAGATAGCAACAGTGCGATCTGCTGCAAATGTGCTGAAAAGGGCCAGACAGCTGAGCTTTGGGGAGAGGGCCGGGAGATAACAGCTGCAGAATGTGATGGAATAGGGTGGCTGCTCTCTTGCCGCCTCACCTTCAGTTTCTTCCTCTGCTCTATCTGGCACCCAAGTCGCATCAGTGACCTCATCATCATCATCATCAGCATCTCCATCTCCTCCATCTTCATCATTACCACTGGAGACAACTTGGCAATACGCTGCGGCTTGGGGAATATGAATGCCAATTTGTCTACCAGTGTTCCTCCCTCTCTCTAGGCTCATGTTCCTGTCATCCTCAACCTCAGAACCAACATCTGAATTCAGTAATGGCTGGGCATCCTCAAGGAGCAAGTGGCTGATGCTGTGGTCAAATAACTCAGCTGACTCTTCAATGGCTGATGTTAGGGCTATGGCAGAAATAGATGTGGACAAGGAGGCAGGTTTATCCACTCTGGCAACTGCAGGGGACTGCACACTTGTCTCTGGCTTGCGTGACAGAGGATGAGGAAGGTTTAGTAAGCCAGTCCACCACCTCTTCTGCATGCTGTGGCTGGATAGCACGGGCAATTTCACTAAACAGAGGAAATGATGCCCTGCCTGAGGACTGAAAACCACGTCTACCTTTGCCTGTGGACACATTTGTTGCTGGCCCCCTTACTGTTCCAAGGGAATGTCTGCCTCTCCTTGTTGTCCTCCCAGACATTATTGGGAGGGAGGGGCGGTGCTTATAAGCAATTGTAAAGAAGAAGTGGAAATCTGTACGTAGATGCACTTTAATCAATGTAAAGTGGTGTTTGGTGCACTTTAATTTGAGTACTCACACTACACAGACGCACTATAGCAGTGATGGCAAACCTTGGCACCCCAGATGTTTTGGAACTGCATTTCCCATGATGCTCCTGCACTCTGCAGTGTAGGTGAGCATCATGGGAAATGTAGTTCCAAAACATCTGGGGTGCCAAGGTTCGCCATCAATGCACTATAGTATACTGCAATATAATGTGCCAAACGTACACTGACGCACAGAACTGAATTAGTTAAACTGGCAGTGACACACACAGAAGTAAATGGCGTTAAACTGGCAATAATGCACAGAACTATTTGGCGTTAAACTGCCAGTAACACATACAGAACTATGTGGCGTTAAACTAGCAGTAACGTACAAAGAACTATATGGCGTTAAACTGGCAGTTACGCACACAGAACTATATGGTGTTAAACTGGCAGTAACGCACACAGAAGTAAATGGCGTTAAACTGACAGTAACGCAAAAAACTTTATAGCGTTAAACTGGCAGTAACATACACATAACTATATGGCGTTAAACTGGCAGTAACGCACACAGAAGTAAATGCGTTAAACTAGCAGTAACGCACACAGAACTATATGGCGTTAAACTGGCAGTAACGCACACAGAACTATATGGCGTTAAACTGGCAGTAACGCAAACAGAAGTAAATGGCGTTAAACTGGCAATAACGCACAAAACTATTTGGCGTTAAACTGGCAGTAACACACACAGAACTATATGGCGCTGAACTGGCAGTAACACACCCAAAACTATATGGCGTTAAACTGGCAGTAATGCATACAGAACTATATGGCATTAAACTGGCAGTAACGCACACAAAACGATATGGCACTAAACTGGCAGTAACGCACACAAAACTATATGGTGTTAAACTGGTCGTAACAAACACAGAAGTAAATGGCGTTAAACTGGCAGTAATGCACACAGAAGTAAATGGCGTTAAACTGGCAGTCATGCAATCAGATAGACAGTATTCAACCATCACTACACTGACGCTATCTGAACTGTCCCTACTCTAGCTATACACTACTGTAAAGATTACTGACACGGTCTCACTACAGTACATTGAAACTATTTGAGCTGTCCCCACTCTACACTAATGTATGTATGAATGACATGGTCTCACTACACTTCAGTGAAACTATCTGAACTGTCCCTACTCTAGCTGCACACTATGCAAAGCTAAATGATGGTCCTCCTCACTACACTCACACTATCCCTAGACTGACACTAAACTAATATTCTACACTGAGTGTGGAAAAAAAATGTTGTCACATTTTGTGTAGCAGCTGCCATATTTTGTTATATATTTGCGCAGTATTATTCCACCTCTCTAATATTCTACACTGACAATTGAAGCGAAATAGCACAGTATAGCACACTAACTAACTAATAGCACTAAACGGAGCCCTGTTCTGTCTCTGTCCACGCCGAAACCACACTGAAAATGGCTACCATTGAAAGAATACTTTTATACTATGGGGCGGGAATGAGCCATGATTGGATAAAGTCATGATGACAGTGTCCAACCATGACTATAACAGTGCTCTGTGCCCTGATTGGCTGAAGCTTTCACTGCTTCAGCCAATCAGGGCTTGCAATGCACTGCTCAGCACCGCAATGCATTGTGATCAGTTCGGGGGGCCAAACAAATGGTCAGACGACCGGTTTGTTCGCAGAATGACCAAACAACGAAAGTTTGGCCCGAATCTTTGCTCGGGCTGAACCATTTGCCCATCCCTATCCAGCAATGCTGTAATTGACTGAGCACATGTCACTGTATACTGCACTAACCTTCCAATATTTCACCCTATACTATCCAGACCTACCACTATACCTCCCTATGCTATCCAGACCTACCACTATATCTCCCCATACTATCCAGACCTACCACTATACCCCCCTATACTACCCAGACCTACAACTATTCCTCTCTATACTATCCAGAGCTACCACTATACCTCCCTATACTACCCAGACCTACCACTATACTATGCAGACCTACCACTATATCTCCCTATACTATCCAGACCTACCACTATATCTCCCTATAATTTACAGACCTACCACTATACCTCCCTATACTATCCAGACGTACCACTATACCTCCCTATACTACCCAGCCCTACCACTATACCTTCCTATACTATCCAGATCTACCACTATACCTTCCTATACTACCCATACCTACCACTATACCTCCCTATACTACCCAAACCTACCTCTATACCTCCTTATACTATCCAGACCTACCACTCTACCTCCCTATACTAGCCAGACCTACCACTATAACTCCCTATACTACCCAGACCTACCAATATACCTCCTTATACTATCCAGACCTACCACTATACCACCCAGACCTACCACTATACCTCCCTATACTACCCAGACCTACCACTATACCTCCCTATACTATCCAGACCTACAACTATACCTCTCTATACTACCCAGACCTACCCCTATACCTCCCTATACTATCCAGACCTACCACTATACCTCCCTATACTACCCAAACCTACCATTATACCTCCCTATACTAGCCAGACCTACCACTATACCTCCCTATACTATCCAGACCTACCACTATACCTCCCTATACTATCCAGACCTACCACTATACCTCCCTATACTACCCAGACCTACCACTATACCTCCCTATACAATCCAGACCTACCACTATACCTCCCTATACTATTTAGACCTACCACTATACCTCCCTATACTACCCAGACATACCACTATACCTCCCTATACTATCCAGACCTACCACTATACCTCTCTATACTACCCAGACCTACCAATATACCTCCCTATACTATCCAGACCTACCACTATACCTCCCTATACTACCTAAACCTACCATTATACATCCCTATACTAGCCAGACCTACCACTATACCTCCCTATACTATCCAGACCTACCACTATATCTCCCTATACTACCAAGACCTACCACTATACCTCCCTATACTACCCAGACCTACCACTATACCACCCTATACTACCCAAACCTACCACTATACTGCCCTATACCACCCTAGCCTACCACTATACCTCCCTATACTATCCAGACCTAGCACTATACCGCCCTATACTATCCAGACCTACCACTTTACCTCCCTATACTATCCAGACCTACCACTATACCTCCCTATACTATCCAGACCTACCACTATACCTCCCTATACTACCCAGACCTACCACTATACCGCCCTATACTATCCAAACCTACCTCTGTACCGCCCTATACTATCCAAACCTACCTTTGTACCGCCCTATACTATCCAAACCTACCACTGTACTGCCCTATTCTATCCAAACCTACCACTGTACTGCCATACACTATCCAAACCTACCTCTGTACTGCCCTACACTATCCAAACCTACCACTGTACTGCCCTAAACTACCCAAACCTTCCACTATACCGCCCCACACTACCCTAACCTGCCACTATACCGCCCTATACTACCTTGGCCTGCCATTATACCACCCTATACTACCCAAACTTGACACTATGCATTACTACACCCTATTCTGTACCCTCCTGACCTCCCCTCTACTGTGTCCTCCAACCCCGACGTACTGTGTACAGTCATACATGGATACAGGCAGCTAAAAGGGTGGGAGAGAAATTTATGACAGGGGGAAATGTGTACAGGGAGGGGGATTTCAAAAAGGAGTGGGAGCAGTGTGTACAGGGAAAAAGTCAGTGTATACAAAGGGGCAGTGTATATGGGGGGGGGGGGGGCAGTGTGTAGAGAGGGCGGGACAATGTGTATAGAGGGGTGAATTTAATTTGGGATAATTCCCTGGTTTTCTTTATGTGTTATTTCTAATCAGACTAAAAAGCCACACCCAAAAAGTGGCATTATTTAGCCACACCCACTCCTTGTCACTGTGCGCTTAGCACACAGCAAATCACCTTCTCCCTGGTAGGGGCCCTAGTGCATTACTTTGCCCAGGGGCCCATGATGTTATTAAGATGGCCCTGCATGCACGCTCCCTGCAGGCAGAAGTAAATATGTCAATATTCATGTGTATATATATATATATATATATATATATATATATATATATATATATATATATATATAAATATATATATATATAATGTGTAAAATAGAGAATGTTGAAGCACTGTCAGAGTAGAATAAACAATCTGGCAAATATATCAATTTTTCCCTTTTCCCTGAGCTTGCATGGGTTTTCTCCTGGTACTCCGGTTACCTCCCATACTCCAAAGACATGCTAGTAAGTTAATTGTATTCTGCCTAAATTGTCCCCAGTATGTGGGAATGCATGTGAGGTGGAGTCCCTAGATTGTAAGCTCCTTGGTATAGGAACTGATGTTAATGTGCAATTCATATGTAAAGGGTAAACAGGCATTGCTTCATAAATACTTGTAATAAATACATTTAGTTGCCAATAACAATATTCATTTATATATATATATATATATATATATATATATACATATATATATATATATACATATATATATATAAATATATATAGCTATATACAAAATTTCATTCAAAATCTTTACTTTGAACAATAAGTAATCTGAACTTGTGAAACTGAAATGTTTCATTAGGAAGATACTGTATGTAAATAGCCGCAACAGCTCTGTTTGTTTTATAAACAAAATGGTAAGCTGCCAAATGTCTTACGCATATGTTCATCATAAATATGGATCTATGTGTAATGTTTGCATAAACCTGCAAAAGAACTGTGAATTTATAGAACAAATATTTTACAGAGGCCCATAAGCTCATAGTCCTGCAGATACAAAAATGTGTGTTTTTTAGGAACATACAAAAACAATTGGCTGTAACTGAACAGGATGCACTAAAGTATATCTAAAGCTAAAACTTTGTATCAATTTGTGTAGTATTGTATAGAGTAAGGAATTGTTACCCCCCTATCACAACACAAAACACAACAGGAAGTGAGAAGAAATGTATACGAAGTGCTCTCAAATGAATATCACAGGAACAAATGTCCTTATTGGAAAGTTTTCACTATATTACTGTTTTGAATACAAATTTAAGAGAAGCTCAGTCCGTGTTGGAACAAGAAGGCTATTACATGCTCATAATTCTGAGCAAAGGCTCATTGCAGTGTGGAACATATGCAGAAACTATATGAGCATACGCATGTGCACACACACTTGCACATCTTGTATAAACAATGGTGCCAAATGGCCTATTTAAGCTGGGCTATGACATGAATAGATTGTGAAGTCATCTTTAGCTAGTTCCTGCTTAACATGGGCTTTGACCTGCCTAACCTGCATACCTGTGTACGACTCCGCTTGCTCCTGACCTGTCTAAGGATTTCTCTGTGCCTGCTGTGACCTCGGCTTGTGTTCTGACTATGCCTCTTTTTTTGCACCCCTGTACCTCGCTACCTGGATGTTAATGAACTTCTGGCTTGTGACCTGGCTACGCTCTTGTCTGCGGATCAAGTGTCTCCACTTTCCAGTACCTGGTTCCTGCCTAGTGATCTACGGTCATGTGCTTCCTGCGATCATGTGTGCCTGCTGTGACCTCGGCTTGTGTTCTGACTATGCCTCTTTTTTTGCACCCCTGTACCTCGCTACCTGGATGTTAATGACCTTCTGGCTTGTGACCTGGCTACGCTCTTGTCTGCGGATCAAGTGTCCCCATGTTCCAGTACCTGGTTCCTGCCTAGTGATCTACGGTCATGTGCTTCCTGCCAACACCAGCTGGTGCTGCCTGCTACACCGACCCTCATGCCTGTGTCCTTATACATCCTTTCATCACTACCAAGAGGTGCAAGAGAAGTCCCCTCTCCAGAGCGATCTCCACCAGGTACGTGACAACTCAAAATTTAGAATTTCTTACAACTTTAAGTGGTAGCCAGGACAAGTGGAGAAAGTAAATTTCCCCAATGAGATTAATGACCTGCAAAAAACTGACAGGGTTCTAACACCTTACCACTGTATCCAAAACAAAAGAAAAAATGTTTTTATATTGGATAGATTTTAACACATCTGGGTTATTGCAGTGATCACAAGGTGCATTTACATAGATTCTAAGTTTTGAGTAGTATTTGGCTGCAGGAGCACCTGGGTGCCTCTAAATCCAAGCAATGTTGGATACCAATACCATTACAAAGTCAAAGCAATACCATTACAAAGTCAAAGTCAAAACTTAGGCACCTCCTACTATGTACACTGCATTGCAGTGTGAATACAATAGCAACTTTTTGGGACTTGTTCATTTTTAACCGTGGGATGTGGGCACCGGTAGATACCAGCATTTGTCTGCTTCTGTTTCTACTGCAGCTACATCTTTAAAACTTGAAAGTAGGAAGACATTAACTAATAGCCAGGTGTTAAGCTATCCTATAGGTTTTACCTTCACTACTTTTTAAAGCATATCCATGTCTTTATTCTTTTTCTTTTCTTTGTGTTTACTTAGCTTTATAAGACTGCAAATAAGCAAAAATCCAGAATAGCGAAAGCTTCAATCGCATGAACCCCTGGGTCATGTGTGACTCCTGCCAGCTCATCTTTTGTAACATCTAGGTTCCCAGGCAGCTGCTATGACAGCCACATCCTCCAATATTTTGCATCCTGTCCATTAAATGTGAAACCTATGTAGGATGTACAACCCTTGGAAAAAGGGTGTGATGTCTTGGGAGGGTCATTTCGCAGAAGAGAGTGTACTTTGCAGTTCTCCTGTTCTGGAGAAAGAAGTTCTTAGGAAGCCCTTTCTCCTATGGAAGGGGAGGTCCTTTAGCTATGAGTGTTAGCTAGAGAAGGCTGCAAGCCTGTTTTTAGGCCTCAGGGCTAGAGTCTGACCACATGGGTTTAAAAAGAAATATTTTGGCACAGTCATCACTGGAGTTACACTAGAATTTCTTGTTTTGTGGGGCTTTGTCTACTAGAAGAAGTTCTGCGTGATGCTTCTGGATGCTGTGACCCACCCAGAGACTGCTGGACAAGGAAATGTAGGAGCCCCATATGGCTTTTGGGTATTCCACCTCCTTTGTCATTTAGTCTTACCAAGTGCAAGTAAAACCCTAAAAACTGCATACAAGTCTGGAACTTCATACTATGTAAGTCTTATGTCCTTGGCATACAAGGACTACAGAAAAGGTAAAGGTCCCACTTAGTGGAGGCTCCTGATAACCTATTTCCCAGGTCCTGCTAAAGCATATCTGTGTATCTGGAATGTCAGCATGGCACTGTCTAGTTCTTTATATAAATACCTTGCTAGTAGTCTTGATGGTGCCATGTTGTTGCATTTTGCAGAAACACGTGTACAGAATTTATGTCCACCACTGGGCTTATTTTGTCAGTGAAACTATTACAAACTATAAAAGTTCTATATTAGTTACACACGAAGAAACAGGAGCATTAGAAAGAATTTGATAGTCCCCAACCCAGATGCTCAATTATTCAACTTCTCCCTCTCTCTAGGTACCTTTCCCTCAGCTTTAAAACATACAATTACACTTTACACAAGATTTTTTTTTTTGCGCATCTGTTTTCTAGCTATCACTCCAATTTTTGGAATACTCTGTCTATAATCGACTAGCCTTATCCTTCTAATCTAACTACTTTCTTGACCCTTTTCAGCATGATATTTGTATAGCATATTCAAAATAAACAGTATTTACAAAAGTGGCATCAACTCAAAAAGATAAAAAAAAAATAGGGATCTCTCAGAAAATACACTCTGTAATCAGGTAAGATAGTAATACAGAACTTACCATTAGCCCATGTCCGCTGACTCTCTGCAATCTATCTTTGTGATCCTTTGTTGTCCACAGACAACGCATATACAAAAAGGCGGGCTAGAAGGAACCCAAAAGGATGGTTGCTGAAAGGATCACGCAGTGCATGATCCTTTCAGTAACTGTCCTTTCGGGTTCCTTCTAGCCTGTCTTTTTGTGTAAGTATTTATAAGTATTTACAAAATAGTGGCCTATGACACCTCAGACTCAATCAAAGGATACGTTTTCCCCATTACTTCTTTTTGATTTCTTTTAAACAACTGGCACTGTTTTAAAATCTCTTGATCTTTTTTTCAAGATCATCATCAACCGTGCTCATTCATCTTCCATGTCTATAACTACCAGAGTCCCCCAAGGCGCAGTACACATACCGTACTCTGTTTATATCACCACCCTTAGGGCTCCAATACCATTTGTGTGCTGATGATACCAAGATCTATAAATCACTTCTAAATCCATCTACTTCTCTCCTAAAAATAATTTCAGGCTGCCTGTGATTATTTTTCCATGGATGATTGATAGATACTGAAAAGAACCTGTGTAAAGTCAGATTGTCTCCACTCCATAAGTTTTCTGCATTGGTGTAATCAGCCATCACCTTCATTATCCACATTCTGCACATTCTACACATGCAGAATATCTCTAAGCATTGTCACATCCCCTTGCACAACATCTCAAATATTCCCACTCCAAAAAAAAGCATCAAAATCCTTGTCAATATCTTTTTTATTTTTACTGCTGCAATACACTTTATTTCTGACCTCATAGACAAATATATTGATATTAAATTGATTGAATGCTGCCTTTAACCCTCTAACAAGTCCAGAGTCTACCGGAATAATCTATTATCAGAAAACGCAACCTGTGGGGGGCGCATGCACGCGGCGAAGCTGGACGGAAGTCATTAGTTGGAGCTCCGTGGGCAGCGGTGACTTCCAACAACTCCCCAGGGCCATATAGCATTCGTTTTTCCTCCATTTCTTCATGCACCTGGGGGAAGGTTTAGCACATGCTGATGCCAAAGAGCCAAAGAGAAAAGCCTGTTATGAGATCCCTGACGACATATTTCCTCCAGGGGGTGGGAGCAGGCAAAAATGACCCAATATGGCGCCCAGCCTATTCCAGCTCAGAGGAATACTCCTGACACCGCAGCCTCTCCTGCACATTCAGCAGACAGTGAGTACGTTGTTCAATTACCTGAAGTGGATATTGATGACAGCTTGGCTGCTATCTATGAGAAGATGGCCTACAAGTTCCAAATGGAACTGAATAAGACCACCACCATACTCTCTCAGAAGTTGGCAACTCTGGGCAATAGAACAGACATGCTTGAAACCAAGCATAACAAACTACACCTGGCTTATTCTGACCTCAGTAAAGATCATGAGGCACTTTCAGAGACAGTAGCTCAGCTTCAGGCCCTCCTTGAAGATCTAGATAATAGGTGTAATAACATCTGCATTCACAGGGTTCCAGAATCAACCACTGACATGCCTGCTGCGGCTCAGAAAATTTTCCAGTCGCTACTTCCTGATACCCTGGCATCACCGTTTATATGTGACAGGATCCATAGGACCCTGCAACCGTAACCTCCTCCCAAAAAACCGACAAGGAATATTGTCTTGTGTCTTAAGGACTTTTTGGTCAAAAGGAAATCCTTTGTGCCTCCCGCATCAACTTACATATCCAGCTTGATGGGACCCCTATTCAACTGTACCCGGATATCTTCCCAGCTACACTAGAGTAGCAAGATGAAGGAGGTTACATCAGTCCTCCAGGCTATGAGGATTCATTACCATTGGGGTTTCCCCTTTAAACTGTGGGTTCCCATAACAGCACCACTTACACCGTCTTTATTGTCACTGAAGGGAAGGAGCTACTGGTGAAGTTGGGCCTTTTGGAAGCAGAAGCTGTGCCCTCTACCCCACGCCCTTCTGCCATCTGGGCTACACCCTCACTGAGACGGGACAGACACAGACAGCGCCAAGATGCCAGAGGCCCTGCGACCTAGGGTCACCTTTTTCCTAATGCCTTTGGGATTTCTGTTTTTTGTTTTATTTGATTTTTGTTTGGATTGGTTCCTGTGGAATTTTTTTGCATCGACATGCTTACACAATCTGAGTATTATCCCATTTAGACGGAAGTCTGGAACCGCCTGCTTGATTGCCCCCCTACTCCTTACTTGATCTCACCCAGAGTTTGAGCTGTTTTGACTTGGTGGTCTCACTACTTACCTCATTTTACCTCACTACTTACCTCATCCACCACATTTTGCAGCTTCATTCAGTTTATTTTATAACAAGTACATTAGCAGAGTAATGGACTGTGAAGTCCAGCTAAATTGTTCTTATAGATCGCAGGTTCCTTTTTTATCCAACCCCATCATCTTTTTTTATGCTGTTATTTGTCTGTTTTATTTGATTGCTATAAGCCATTCTTTTTTCACTTCTAGCCTTATAAGTATGATACTACAGTGATTAAACTCAGAGATTCATCCCTGGTCATTCCAGTCACGTTTCTATATGGGATCGTAGATGTTGTTTTCTATGGCTACCTCCCCTGACTTGGACTTGATCTTACATTTTTGCCTCCTCTTTTTTTTCTTCAATCATTATGGATCTAAAAATAATTACTCACAATGTTAAGGGGTTTAACTCCCCCCAGGAACGTAAGAAGGCTTTTTGCGCTTATAAGCACTTGAGTGCTGATATACTTTTTATACAAGAGACTCACTTTTCCAATTGCACCCATCCTTCCTATTTCAATAAATCCTTTAGAGAGTTATTTTAAATTTCCTACAGTTGAATTTCAGAATATGTACAAAGATCCTGCCAGCAGGTTTTTGATTCTCAAGGGTACCCGTCAGGGGAAAGTTATTACACTTTCTGTAGTATATGCACCTAATGATGCTCAAGCCTCTTTTTTAAATCCTTTTTTTTCCTTTTTTTGGATAAATACAGCTTTTCACATTTGGTGGTTGGTGGGGACTTTATTCTGGTGGCACACCCTAAACTTGATAGGAGTTGTACTGTAAGTCACGTTAAAGCTTTTCTTAAAGCTTTTCTTAAGTAACTCCAGAGATTGATAGTGTTGGAGCGTGAGAGTACACGTACTATTCACCAGTTCATGACAGTTACTCTCGTCTAGACTATATTTACTGCTCCCCGATTCTCCTAGCCAATACTTCCAAAGCATTCATACATGTTTGTCCCTGGTCAGACTATCATATAATGTCATTCCATACCTCCTGCTTTGGTCACGCCCCAGGAACGGAGTCCTGGCGCTGCAATGGAGCTCTCCTAACAGATGCAGATATCCTCAACCAACTTTCAGAATGCCTAGACGAATATTTTTCTATTAATGATATAGATGATATTTCCCCCTCTACACTTTGGGCTGCCCATAATGTTTTGGACCGAACCAGAATCGTTCGGTACTTTTGTTTCTGTCCCCCTGGCCAAATTAACCTTCAATGTAAAAGTGTGCACACTCGACACAAATCACTAACAAATACAACAAACGTAAATTGGTACTTCTGTATTTCACTTCCTGGGCTCCTGCTAATATACCGTGAGCCAGATATTTTGTTATCAAATCAAATATCAAATAAGGCAAGCGTATGCAGACCACAAGATATACATATTCATCATGTGACAAAGTATAAGCTTTTAGCTGGGTTATATCTATATAAGGGAATAGCAGACTATCATAGCTAAATAGGGTGTCTTGTTTCCAGTTCTTGAAAACAGGCGCAATCTTCTTTTAACTTAACTAAGGGGGGGGGGGTAAGCTGGCAGACATCTAATTGAATTTGTTTAAGGCTGATAGCTGAGAGAGAAAGATAAGCACTTATATCTATATGGTTATATTTGAAATAGGCATTTCACCATAACAGTCATAATCACTTTCATTAACGGTCCCCCTTGAAATGCTTATTTCTCAAAACTGTCCC
This sequence comes from Lithobates clamitans, assembly GCA_037952925.1. Classification (NCBI taxonomy): domain Eukaryota; kingdom Metazoa; phylum Chordata; class Amphibia; order Anura; family Ranidae; genus Lithobates; species Lithobates clamitans. Next base: position 9,745,058 of record JBBGZY010000584.1, read on the forward strand.
TCACACTGGAGTACCACCTACCATCACCCGGCTTATTTCACAAACTGCAACTCTCTTTTAAGCTGTTTGTAGAGAAGAGGCAGTGACTAGCTCACCACCCACCTCGATACAGCTGGTGAAATGCAGCCAGGTGCTATCTGTCCCTATATCCCTATGGTGTTGCATCTAAGGGAAGGGTGACTGTAACTGAGTGTAACACATAATTATCATCATAATTTTCATCAAACTTTACATAGACATCATCATCATCATCTGGTATCTCTTGGTTCACGAACGTAGGGGTAGTTTGATCGACAGCTTTTTCTACACACTTCCTAATACAGGGTAGAACACAGCAGATTAAGGCAGCTTTTACCAGGATAGCTTTCCCTATCTGGGTCAATAGTCCCTGCCATCCTCCCTTTATCCAGGTAAAATACTGATCCCAAGGGTTGGTGAGCCCTGAATTCTGTTTTAATTCTTTGGACAGGTCCTCTAGTTTCTGGATGGCTAAAATCACTTTACCATTTGGGTCGGTGTTGTCTGGGATGTAAGTGCAGCATGTACTTGTCTCGGGGATCATCTTACATACATCCCCCTTTTCAGCTAGGAGCATGTCTAAGACCATACGGTTTTGGAAAGTCATGTGTGAAGTTGCCTCTAACTGTTTGGCCAAACCTTGGAGTGCGTCTCTGGTGTAATTAACGAATCATTGCTGGTTATAGTAGATGTAATTTATCCAGTCTACATTCTTATTTACAGTGATAATGGGAATCAGCGACTCAAAACCTGCTGCTACTTGGTCTCTTGCTTTTAATTCATCTGGGACCCCCCTTGGGACTCCTATGGCGTCTATGTATACATGGGAGTCAAAACTTCCTGCTGGGGCACTCTTGCGTCTTCTGTTGGGTTTGGGTACATCGCTTGCTTCTGGCTCTGGGTTCTCTGAGAAAATATGCAGGGGCATTATGGTTTTAGCCATTGCACATTCTCCTGTTCAATGTCCTGTCATTCTACTTCTAATTTTCATGCCTCCACAGATCCAGTACATGTCCCATAAGGAATGAACTTGATTTTGCGCTAGATCTGCAGACAACTCACTGTAAGACTTTGGTGAAGTATTGATCTGTGTGCTTGTTGATTGTCATTCTATCTAAGAGTGACTTCAATATGTGTCAGTGACACATACATACACAGTCATGGGACCTATTGATCTTTCATTGGACCGGACACTGTAATCAGCACCTGAAAGTATCCTACTATAAGGGGATATGAAAGTGGCAACATGTGTGTTGGATTAATTACACCAGAATTGGGTTATGCCATCTTTCTGTTTGATGGCTACTTCTTGTGCCTGAACAACAATCACAATAAAAAGGATAAACAGGATCATGGCTTGGTCTCCTCAGCCTCTTCCTCGGGCACAGGTGAGAGGCGTGTATCCACAAGTTCCTTCCGGCCACTTTTACTGATGTGGTGGTTGTCAGAAGGACTTGGAAAGGACCATCGTATCTGGGTTCAAGTGTGTGTTTCCTCACAAACTTCTTTACCAGGACCCAATCACCAGGGAGCAGCTTGTGTGATCCTGTGTCTAACTCAGGATCTGGAATGGAAGAAAACACTTGCGCATGGATACGGGTTAATTCTCGAGATAAAGCAGTCACATAATCATATAATACATCAGATTTAAGTTGCAACTGTTGTGGAAAATAACAACCCAGTCTAGGGGCTGAGCCAAACAATATCTCATAGGGTGACAAAAAAGGATTTCCCCTTGGGGTGTAACTGACACTGAACAAGGCAATGGGTAGGCTGTCAACTCATTCCCGTTTTCTGAGACATTTTCGGCATTCTAGACTTTATTGTGCCATTCAGTCTTTCCACCTTCCCACTACTCTGAAGATGGTATGGAGTGTGGAAAGCTAGTGTGACCCCTAAGGCTTTCAATATCTCCTTGGTTACTGAGGCCGTGAAAGCCGGCCCCTGATCACTCTCTATAACCTCTGGGACACCATATCTGCACACTATTTCTGTTAAAAGTCTTTTAGCTGTGGTCTTCGCCGTCATGTTGGTAACGGGATAGGCTTCCGGCCTACATGACAGACGCAGTCTCTTGTTTAATTCCGTGATTCCTTCAACTTCTGTGGCTCCTTTTTTGATCCACGCTTCTTTTTCTTCTTTGTCAGCTGTTTCTTGTTGCTCCTTGAGGTGAGTCCTGTTTACAGGAAGGTTTTGTAGAATCATAGTGGTTTGTACAGTCTCTTCAGGGGTGTCTATTGGGTCATCCAGGATAGGTGCATTCACTCTGCTGACCACTTCTCGCATTCGATCTGCAGCTTGTTTCCCAGCGGAGTAGGGCATCCATTAAGTTCTTGATAGCTGCGCTGTATTTTACAGGTGTTCCTGCTGCTGTCAGGAACCCTCTGGTTTTACGGATGATCCCAAAATTTCCTTCTGCCAATTTGCATGCTGTTTCACTGACTGTCGGTAAGTGTGTTGTGTCCATCTTCATCACTTCGAAGCAGTCATGAGTGGTGAGATGAGAATCATTTTCCAAAGAGGTTCTCCCCTCGAGAAGAGGAAGGAGAGTGGATGGGTTAAGGGTATCACATCGGAGGATGGTGATGTTATCGGGGAGAAGCAAGGCACACTGAAGTCTGAGGTGTCTTGCTGAGGACAGGTGTTTGGGCTGTACTTGGTTCAGTATGACAGTTATGTCATGAGGGGCATTGCGCTGCACAGACGGCCTTAAGGCAGGAGGGACCCCCCTGGCCACTGAGTCCAGTTGACAGGAGTGATACCCTCAGTCTGTTATCATGGGCCTGAGCCAAAACTCCTGTGGCATGTCCTTGCCTCTCTGAGACAGTTTGAAAGTCTTTTAGTCCCAAAGCAGAGGCTGTTGAGAGGATCTTCTTCAGAGTTTCAAAATTGTCCACAGCTTCTGGAGAAAGCAGGAAAGGGTCAGATTTCAGGGCATCATAAAGGGATTGCTTGACCTTGAGGCAAAGGGATGCCCTTGATTGCAGCAACTCTTTCTTCAGTGAGATGTCAGGTGCCTTGGGAGATGCAGAGGCCTGGGAAAATCACCTTCTTTCTGGACTTTTTGCTTTTTAAGGTCTTGCAACCTTGCTCAACCAGGTAGTGGAGGAGGCTTTCAGAGTAGATTGAGGCAATCACAAGCAGGAGGTCATCTACATACTGAAGGAGTACAATGTCTGGGTGTAACTTCATCCAGGTGTCCAGAATGAGGGCCGTTGCCTTGGCGAAATTGGGAGGGGGAGTTCTGGGCACCTTGTGGCATAACGGTCCAGGTATAGCTGGCAGGTGAAACAGGCTTGCCTGAATCCTTGTGGAGAAGATCCATGTGATCCAGAGAGGTAGGCGAGGTGAGGTGTCATGTCCCTGGTACTGGGCGCTTTCATGTGGACCATGGTTGGGGCTTGGTTGACTGTGGATGAATTTCCATGGGCTTCGGTATTCCCTTCTGGAGTGGCTGGGTCTTTCGTAGTTGTAGCAGACCTGTGGAGTTGGTACAGGTGGGTGCAGATAGGGTGTGTCGGAGGCCATCATGAGAGGAGCTACTCTCTACTGTTCTGTGAGGATTCTGGACCTAATAACTACTAATAACAACGTCTCAAGCTCCAATGTTGTGGGTTCTCTATACTCAGACCCTTTCGGATTGACTCTTTAAGACCTGAAATAAATGCGGCAGCTAACATGTGTCTATGCGCTCTGTTCAGCACGCTAAAACCCAAATCAGTAAACTTCTTGTACACATATTGACTTCAGGCATTTTAGAGTGGAGATGTGAACCATCTCCATACAGAATAATTTTTTATAGGGAGCCTCGGCCCAGCCGATCTCCACAACATACATATTTATTTTTCTTTCTAAACATTCTAATTAGATATTGAGTCTTTTTTTTTTTTTTTAGAATACAAAATGCTCAGATGTGAATGGGGCCTACCTAGATCTAGCACATAGATTTAAGCAAAGAAAGTACTTCCTCTTTTGCTCTTCTGGCATAACGCCTAGAATACATAAACTTCCTCTTTATTGCTAATACAGCTTAAACACAATTAAAACCAAAAGAAACACCTTTTAGCTTCAATAATGCAAGGGTAAGCAATTACAACTAAATTCAGACTCTGACTGAAATATTCAGAAATATTCAATACATCCTATACATAAATTATTTATTCAATTAAAATGCTACATTGGTTGCTACTATGCTCCATCACTGGAAACATGTGGGTGGGTTTCGGTGTGGGCGGTTCATGGGGCGGTGGCATAGGGCGTGTTGCCACAGGGGGAGGGGTCACTTAGAACAGAGGGGCGGTAGATGAAGGGCAGTGTCTACTTCCTGGGGACCAGACGCCATTATAGGGCGGTGGCTGACTACTTAGCTTCCTCTTTTCTAGTTTTCTTGTACACGTACACAATGCAACCATTTTGGTTTGTTTCCTGTTCCATCCACCTTCTTCTTCATGAATAGCGTTTGCAACTTTAAACCAAGCATCTGCTGCTCGTAGCAACCCATAATCTGACAACAGACCTTATTTATGTTTCAAAAAACAGTACGCCATTCATCTACTTGTAATCTCCAACCCAAATGCATATCAATCCCACACACTTTTGCTAATTTCTTTCCCTTTTTCACAGCATCCTCTCCCTCCAGTTCTAGTACAAAATCACAGGCCAGACTGCCCTCTGTGGGCCTAGTCAACTTGTTTCCCATTTTACACAATTCTTGGATTAAATAGAAGGAGAGAAAAGCAAGAAAGGTTGAGGCAAAACAGAAAGGAAACGAAGGTGAACGCCTCACTGAGCTTAGATATAGAGAGACAGGGTGATGTGGAGGATGAGGAAGTGAAGAGATCTCTACTAAGACAGTTAATGAGGAGACATGAGAGGAAACACAGAATGAGAATAAACAGCTGATATTCAGTGAACCACTTCAAATGTATTCTACACGTCTCAACACAAAACCCAAACTCCTCTCTCTGGCTTTCTCTGCTTCCTCGTAGTCTTCTGGCTGCTGAGGTTGTAGGGGACAACTTTTACTTCCTTGTCCTCTTATCCTAGCCTCAGCCTCAATAACTTCCAATTTCTTACCAACTGAAAATTTCACTGGATAATGTACATTCAATCTGAATAGCATTACTTGTATACCTTGTGACCAGGCCCCAGGCCTCCTCATTAATGCTGAACAACAGTCCACAGACACATCTAGGACATGACATTACCAACAATAATTGATGTGATGACTGGAGTGAAGTTTGGACGTAATCAGATCCTCACGGGATCCCCACGCCACCGCTGGGCTTATTCCTGACGCCCCCTCCTGATAATCTGTACTTTATCGCACAATTATTTACCCCAGGAGGAGTTTAACCGCGCCCTGACGCCTTCTCCTGATGTCAAGTTTAACCACGTCAGTTATTCCATCCGTGACTATATAATCAATCCCTCATTCCCAACAGCCGTCACACAACACAAGATCGATCGACAAAACAAAACACAATATACTCCAAATACAGGTGGGTCAGAAACAATCGCAGGTTCGTACTATATAAATAGGCTCGAGACAAGCTATATACCTATCTTTTTGGACAGTGGGAAGCCGATGCTGAGACGGAAATGAACCAAATACGGATGCGGATCAAACAGCAGACAAATTATTAAGGAAAATGTCTTACCATTTTCTCCAGAGTTGATCAGGCTCTGCTCCGCCCGTATTTTGGTCCTCTTTCAGTGTCCTCTTAGTTCGGCTTCCTTTTGGGCCAATCTTGAGCCCCACTTTTGGGCGCAAAATGTTTTGGACCGAACCAGAATCGTTCGGTACTTTTGTTTCTGTCCCCCAGGCCAAATTAACCTTCAATGTAAAAGTGTGCACACTCGACACAAATCACTGACACATACAACGTTCAGTAAATTGGTACTTCTGTATTTCACTTCCTGGGCTCTGGCTAATATACGGTGAGCTGAATATTTTGTTATCAAATCAAATATCAAATAAGACAAGAGTATGCAGACCACAAGATATACATATTCATCATTGTGACAAAGTATAAGCTTTTAGCTGGGTTATATCTATATAAGGGAATAGCAGACTATCATAGCTAAATAGGGTGTCTTGTTTCCAGTTCTTGAAAACAGGTGCAATCTTCTTTTAACTTGTTCTTAACTCTTGCAATTCTGTTCCACAAAAAGCGGGGGGGGGGGGGGAGTCGGGGGGGTAAGCTGGCAGACATCTAATTGAATATGGTTAAGGCTGATAGCTGAGAGAGAAAGATAAGCACTTATATCTATATGGTTATATTTGAGATAGGCATTTCACCATAACACTCATAATCACATCCATTACAAAGGCTGTCATGTGGGGCCATATAATAGAAGTTGCCTCTGTGAGGAAGAAACGTAAATTGCAGGAGATCCACCTCCCTTACACGAGACCTTGATAGATTATATCATATCAATGGCTCAAATCACACTCCTGAAATTTTGGCCCAAATTAATAACAAGAACATAGTGCTAGACACATATCTCTTGGAAGAAACTGAAACTTAGGTGGTAGAAAGCGCTTCCTCTTATATAGCAATTCCGCTTCCTCCATGTTTACTAAGAAACTCCACCAATCCCTCCAACCACCTCATGTCTATAAGCTTAGAAATTCAGCAGGACAACTGGTAACACACCCCCAGGAGGTCCTCCAAATATTCTCAGCTTTTTATCAAAAGTTGCTTTCCCCCTTTATCAACCCTGCCTGGTCCTGCTTCCCTAGCTTGGCTGAAGAATCTTTCTCTCCCACATTTGTCTGATGCACAGCCCTTTCTCTACAGATAAGATCTCTAACATTATAGCATTATCCCGGACTTTTTTTGGTCCTATACTTTAAAAAATTTGTAGGCCAACTCACCCATCTCTAAAATGTTTACCTACATATTAAAAGGCCACCATTTTCGGGAGGATATGCTTTGGCCAATAATATCTCTCTTGCCGAAACTGAACAAGGACCATACCCTTTTGCAAATCTTCTGGCCTACTGTATCTCGGTCATTAATAATAATTTTAAGCTGTTTGGTTGCTTGTTAGCTGACCGTTTAGCCAAAGTTATTACTACCTTGATCCCCACTAGACAAATAACAGTTAATATCTGCCTGGCCTGTAATATTATTCAGAATCCTGACCTCTCTTTCTGTCAGCTTAGGATGCTGAGCCTGGATATACACAAGGCTTTTGACAGCCTGCTGTGGTCCTATATGGAACGAATCTTGTCTAAATTTGGATTTGGGGGTGAATTTGTGCATGGCTTCTGGGCCCTATACACTCACCCGTGCACCAGAATAAGGCTACCAGGTTGCAATTAAAAGTACTTTGCATTGGGACACAGAACAAGGCAGGAGTGCCCCCTCTCCCTGTTGCTCTTTGCACTGGCGATCGAGCTATTGGTACAGTCTATAACATTGAATCCTGATATTAGGGGCTATGTTAAAGGTGATCAGTGTGTTAAATTAAACATGTATGCAGACAACGTTCTATTGTTTTTGACTAACCCCATGGTATCCCTACCTAACCTGGTCTCCACACTCAAAATATTTTATGCGTTATCTGGTTCAGGAGTCCACCTCTCTACATGTACTGCTATACCTGTCAACTTGCCTCCCTTGTTGACCGTGAGACTATGATTTCCATTTCACTTGGTGCGACGGCTCGCTGTCGTACCTTGGAATCCATATGGCCCCTTCACTGCAAAAGATGTACCAGATTAATTAACCTGCATTTTTATGCATCAAACAGTGGCTGTGTATCTGGTCCTTCTACAATATCTCATTTCTAGGTAGGATCCAAGCAGTAAAGATGTCAATCCTCCCTAAGCTGTTGTTTTATTTTCCAGCTCTCCCACTTTATGTCTCCCGGATGATGATAGAGGCAATTCAATTAGAGGTTAATAGATTTATATGGAAGGATAAAAAGCCACATCATTGTAAATTACTTTTGTATAGACCTCAATCGCAAGGTGACTTTGGCACACCCAACTTGTGCAAATACTGTCTGGTGGCTAGTTTAGTCCAATTGGCTCAGTGGCATGCCCCATCTGCTCAGATACCTTATGCCTCTTATGGTCTAGGTCCATTCACCTCAAGGATCTGACTTCTCGGAATGCAGTAGTCAGACCATTCCTTGTTTAAATCACATATTACTTCTTCCCAACATTCTACACCCCCCCCCCCCCCAAAAAAAAGGAGAGAACCCACCCCCTTCCAATTTTAATGATTGGAAAAATTATTCCCCGCCTCTTCCCTCCCCCCTCTATACCTCCATTAATATCATATACTCCTCCGTGTTCTTGAATTCAAGCTAGTTTCAGATCTTTTGATATTTCTCCTGTTTATCTTCTGTCGAGTGTATTCATTCTTCAATGGATCTCACCCATTCCACCGTTAATAACCACTCCTTCATCTTCGGAGCATCCAGAATTTTCCACAAACATGGAATCAGACCCTTAGCTGCATTCAAGAGATATGGGACTAGGGTATTTCTATACTGGAACACCGCCTTCCCAGTATCATGAAACAGACATACCCAGGGATCTTTTTGAATCCTTTCACCTGTTATGTGGAAAATTGCCTCTATAATTGCACCAGAGATGCGCAAAAGTCCCTGGGGCATCACAACCCCTCCAATAAGTTGAAGGGTTCTCTCCCCCATACCCATGCACCCTCTGGGGGGTCACATACCACCTCACCAGCAACTTATAACACATTTCAATTGTCTGGGTATCTCTTGCCAAAAGGCAAGCCAATCTAAGTATCTTATTCCTATGTTCGTCATCTCTAAGGGGGCCTATTTCTCCTTCCCATTTTTCCAAATAGGATGGATATTCATGTTCTGCTTCCCTAAACAATATTTTATATATTTTAGATATGCTCCTAGTTAAACTTAAAGTGGAGTTCCACCCACTTTTACAACTCTTCAGCATCCCTCATTAAACTGTGCACTGTAAACAAATTGGATATTTAAAAAAAAAAATTCTCAGCACCTACTGTATATCTGCTGTATTCATTTTTCACTTCCTCCACCCTGGCCGTGGCCCATCGCATCATTTCCTGTTTGCAATGCCTTCTGGGAAGGGGCGGCAACTTCCTCTGACACTGCCGTTGCTATGGAAACCTGACCTGAAATCTATTACACTGCTTGTGCTGCACTGAGCATGTGCGAGATGTGCAAGGATGAGATCCAGGAAGAAATGCAGTCTGGCTTCAGATGCCCACACTTAAGATGGCCATGGCCTGCTGTAAGTGTATAAAATAACAAACTACTGCTATAAACTAACAAAACAGACCTTAGTTTACAGACTAACTTTACTAGAATACATTAAGCTTGTGTATTATAGGGGTATTTTTATTTAAAAAGTATAATTTCGGCCGGAACATCACTTTAAGGGGGAGCTCAACAGTTTCTCTATTAATCTCAGTTGTCCCCTACCCCGTAATGGTTGTGGTAATGATTGTGTAAAGTGTTTTTGTTTTGTGTATACCTCCATTTATCTAGTGCTTTATTACCTCATTCCTGTATACTTTCTGTGTTGGTGTATAATCTATTTCCCTTCATCACATCCTGCAATAATATTACCACCTTTTTTGCCCATCTAGTCAAATATATGTGCTCCTCCTTCCCTGGCTTAAAATAATTTGTGTCTATTAGTGACATTAATGGTGTGTTATAATCCCAATGATATCTCTTACCTAAACCATCCCATATCTTCAATGTGTTCCTATCAAATAAATTAGTGCTAGAACCTAAATCACGAAATTGTGGGGGTATCCATACCATTTTCCCTATATCTGTTCTACTTTGTGAGATTTCTAGATTTACCCAACTTTTCTCCTCTTTATTATATATCCAGTCTGTGATTCTGGAGATAGAGATCGCTTGGTAGTATTCTTTTAGAATAGTAGTAGCTCTTTTCTTTTAAAAAATGTAGCATACGCAATCCGGGGGCGTTTGCGTGCCCAGATGTATTTTAATACCATTCATTTTAATTTCCTAAAATAGTCTTGGGGAAGTGCTATTGGAATCATTTGGAAGATATATATTAACATCGGGAAGATATATATTAATATTTTTACTGCATTTATTCTGCCGATCCATGAAAGAGTTTTATACCTCAATATGTTCAATTGGTCCTTTCCCAGGGCCATGTTTTTTATCGCTCTATCCACCTCTTCTTGCGAGATAGGGGCTTCAAGATATTCCATCTCATCCTTCACTGCCCTGGGAAGGTCTAGGTCCCTCAGATACTCCTTCACTACAATCTTCCGCTTCTCCCTATAGTCCCCTCTCTGACTCACATTATGTAAAGCACTAAAATAGGAATTACATATTTTTGCGATTTTAGGGGAAGAAAATTCTATCTCTCCCTTATTGTCCCTAATCTTGGGTATAAAGGCCCTATTCTTTTTTTCCTTTACTCTTCTTGCCATTCACTTTCCTGATCTATTGCCCCACTGGTATCTTTCCCTATTCACTGAGTGAAAGACACATTTCCTCTCCTGTTCTAACAACTCCTCTATCTCTCCTCTTTTTACTATTAATTCTTGCCTTTCTGGCATCCCTTTAGATCTTGTTCTTTGTTCTAATTCCTGTATCTCTCTATATAAGAGGGCCCTCTTTTTCCCCCTTTCTTTCTTTTTCCCCGCTCCAATCCCAATCAAGATCCCCCTTATAAAGGTCTTGTGTGTTTCCCAGAGAGTTGCCATAGATGTTTCTGCCGTGTCATTTATCTCAAAAAAACCTCCAGTTCCTGCTCTATACTTTTAATTGTTTCAGGGTCCTAGATAAGGGAATCATTCAATTTCCAATTTTTCCCCACCAAAGTTTAGCCCAATATTTCCAATTGGATTTTCACTGGGGCATGATCAGATAGGGTAGTTGCTTTGATTTCTGCTCCTTTAAGGCATGGTACTAATTGATGTTCTATTAAAATATAGTCAATCCTTGAAAATGTCAGATGGACAGAAGAGTAAAAGGTATAGTCTCCTTTCCCTGGGTAACTAATCCGCCACGCATTCAATAACTGAAAATCCAGCAATTTTTTTTTAATGCCCTCTGCCTTTGAGCTATAGTTCTAGAAACACCCCCTGAAGTATCTACTCTTGGGTCGATAGTCCCCCAACCCCTCCCCCTGCATCCCCTCTCACATTAGATACTACCACTATGTGGGGCCTCTTCCCCGTCTCCCACCCCACCACCCCCTTTATTCCATCTCAAGTTACTTTGAGGAAGACATACACCTTCCTCCTCCCCCCAACCTGGTATGGGGGAGGTGGAATGTCCAATCTTTGACAAAAGTCCCCCAAATCCTCTGGGAATCTCAGGACTGCAGTTCGGCCATCTTTCTTTCCTCTAAGGCAGGCTGGGAACCCCCATTGATAAGATATATCCGATGCCCTCCTTAGGTCAGTTAAAGATTTAAGGAGTCTCCTTTGCGTTAAAGTCTCGTCAGAAAAATCTGAAAAAACCTGTAACTCCGCTCCTTCATAAGAAATTCGCTGTAGGTTCCGCATTTTTTCCATAATATTTTATATATCTTCAACATAGTGGAACCTCGCTATCACCTCTCTCGCGCTCTCTGTCCTTTGGGTGGAGTATCTTGTGATCCTATGAACTCTGTCCACTTTCAAGGCCTCTGTCATTTCTCTCTCCAGTAAAGGGTTAAACAACTCCTGTATTACTTTTAACAGTTCTTTATTACTATAATTCTCTGGGAGGTCTTTAATTCGCAGATTTTCACGTCGGCTCCAATTCTCTTGGTCCTCCAATTTATAGCCTCTTTTTGTTCTTTGGAGGGAATTGATCTGTTCTTTTATATTCTCAAGTCTTTGGTCATGATCATCCAGTCTGCCCTCTACCTCTTCCACCCTTCCTAGGACTTGCCCGATATCTGCCCTTATTGCAGAGATAAATAAAAAATAAATCAGCGCGAAATGGTAAACAACAAAAACAGCAGCTGAACACTAGGGTCAAAGTTCAAATCCCTCAACAGACATCAAAAAAACAGAAAATGCAGCGCTAATAAATGAAAACAGATGAAAATGGAAAACAGACTAAAACACAGTGCAATCCACCAGAGTGTGCAGACAATCAGTCCATAATCCCGGTCCAAAGGAGATCCTTAAGACAGACAAAACTGCATGCTTGCAAAAAGGTGATCCTGGGAGCCCACCACCACGGTAACAAATGGCCTCTCACCTGATGTAGTGGACCCTTTAATTATAGAGGGTCAGATAACGCCTTTTTCATAAGTCAAATGGTAAGCAGCATATCCGTCAAGGACCCGGTACAGGACACTCCAGTGAGATCAAGGATGACCACAATGCTATATTTTATAGCTTTCATTTTTGCCTTTGATATGAGACCTCGATGATTGTAACTTGCACAGAACTTTCCATCAAAATAACACTCAATATGTATGCTGTTGCTCCAGGTGGGTCCACCACACAGTCCCTTTCACCTCTAGTACATTCAGATGCAAGTACTGCTCATTCAGTCATGTGGAACAAATGCAATGGGATCCAAAGGGCCCTTTGGATTTAAAGTTCGTGCAAGTTACAATCATCGAGGTCTCATATCAAAGGCAAAAATGAAAGCTATAAAATATAGCATTGTGGTCATCCTTGATCTCACTGGAGTGTCCTGTACCGGGTCCTTGACGGATATGCTGCTTATCATTTGACTTATGAAAAAGGCGTTATCTGACCCTCTATAATTAAAGGGTCCACTACATCAGGTGAGAGGCCATTTGTTACCGTGGTGGTGGGCTCCCAGGATCACCTTTTTGCAAGCATGCAGTTTTGTCTGTCTTAAGGATTTCCTTTGGACCGGGATTATGGACTGATTGTCTGCACACTCTGGTGGATTGCACTGTGTTTTAGTCTGTTTTCCATTTTCATCTGTTTTCTCTTTTTGCAGCGATATCCGCTTTTAGTGACACTTCCATTTTTGTCAGCATCTCTGCCAGCATCTCTTTAATTTGCGGGACTCCTTCCTGAGCTGTTGGTTGTGTGCATCCTTCCCTCAATGATTCGTCCCCTCCCCCTCTTCCTTTGTGCCTCGCTTTGGGCCTTAGAGCTTCCCTGGGGATTATTACCATTACTTCTAGGCCACATAATCATTGCGTCATTTACTTTCCCTGCTTTATTCTCCTCCTCCAGCGCCTTTTGCCTATTCATCCCTGAGTGCATTGGGTCCCCTGACCTGGGGCTACCATGCCCTTTCTCTGCTATGTTGGTATCTGCAGACATATAACGCTGGATGCCTCCTGGACTTGGGGCAGGTGGGGCACCTTTACTTGTTTTATTTGTTTTCCCCCTCATTTCGCATAATTTATTCACTTCCTGAAGATATTTTTTTATTCAGCTCTAAATTGACACTTGGGAGTACTCAGGTAATGGGGGTAAGGACACTCAGAGACAAATCACAGTTCACAGAGTATAATAGGGTTAATCCCAGGCTAGACATTTTAAGATGGAACATAGAGTGAGTAATCAGTCCCAGGGTACACTTCAGATCTCCTGCTATTCATTCACATCGGGGGGGACATAAGCTCCATAATAGTCTATTACAAGCGTTAAATGAATACTTATGGCTGTTTACAGGTGCTTTTCCCTACCGCCTTCCAAGTGGTCTCCAGCCCCTTTTTCGCAGAAGCCTAAAGCAATATCCTCCCGCATAAAATCTGGTAACCTCACCTCCTCCTCGTTTTTCAGCGAGATCCTGCAGCAACCGATTCCATTTCCAAACATCGGTATCACCGCATCTCTCCAGCCAAATAAGGGAACTCCACAGGGAGACTCTGATGTCTGTACCACAGAGCTTCCAGAGCGGGGGGTCGGGAAGCAGCCGGGGTGCTAAGCTCCCTACTCCGCCTATCGAGAGCAAGCAGGGCGAGTGCCGTCATTCAGCGCTGAGAGCTCAGCGTCTCAGCATGATGGCTTCGGGCAGCAGAGCGAGGATCCGGGTGAGGCCGAGGCTTCTGGTGCGAGCCTACGTGTCAGCGCTCCACCCTCTTCTCGTCATCTCCTCTCGCCCCTGTATGAGTTTTTCTTATAAACTTCCAATAAAAGCATTTGTAATAAAAAAAAAACAAAAAAAAAACACAACCTGTATTGAAGACTGCTACAGACCAAAAAAAAAGCATCAAACAACATCAACGTATACAGTGCCTTACAAAAGTATTCAGCACCCTTGGCATTTTTCCTGTTTTGTTGCCTCATTACCTGGAATTAACATGGGTTGTATGAGGATTTGCATAATTTAATTTACAGAACATGCCCACAACTTTGAAGATTTTTTTTGTGTAATAATAGCAGTTAAATCCTTTATCAAAGACATCATACCGGACACTCCCGGACCATCGTTTGGAGCTAGACAGGGCTCACAGAGCTCTTCACCCCCCTCGTTCGGTGGACTACACAAAGATATTGTGGTCAAACCACACTCATATGGGGTTAAGGAAGAGTTCATGCGTAGGGCCAGAGATGCTACGCAACTATCCATCCAAGGACATCCCATCCAAATATTCGCAGATCTATCCCCCCTCATTATTCAGCGAAGGAGAGCCCTAAAACCACTTCTGCAAGTCTTATCACAAAAAATGATCAAATATTGGTGGTCCTTCCCCTTCCGCCTATCATTTACCTACAAGAATAAAACACACGGCTTCACCTCTATCCACAATGGGGAACGCCTGTTGGTACATCTGGGCCTCATATCTCTGGACTCATCAACTTCTTTAAGTCACAAGAACACCGGATTGGCTAAACGCCCATTGCCGCAAAGCCCAATTGCTCTAGTTTGGAGAAAGCAGCAGTCCAAACGATCCAAAGAATCTCACCCTCCATGATTACTGGGAGGCCTCATTCCACATTCTTTTATTTTGGTTGCTTTTCCTTTTGAGCACCTCAGTTATGCGTACCACTTGAACTCTCACCATTTGGGGACCTAGCTCCTCTGACATATGTCTGACTGTCCATTAAGGAACCCAAGACCTCTTCCTACTCCAAATGGACAATGGACATTCAGTGATAAAACGGCTTCCATGGTGGCCCATCCTTCATCAGTGATCACTTTACTATCAAAGTAGATGATTTTAGGACTTAAGTTTTCTGAATCAGGGGGGGTTTGAAAGAGGGGCTGGGCAGAAGGGCCCTTTCCCATTCCCCTCTCCTGGCCAATCTTAGTTCACATCCAGTTTGAAGTTCTTTTCCTATAATTAACCTTTTATAAACAGTTATTGTGTGTATGGTTACTAGCTCGAGACATTCTCAGAATCCCTGTTGGGATCAAAATTGTTAGAATGTTATCTGAATGTCTCGCGCCCCAGGGGCTCGGGGGGCAGACGTCACCTCTGTTGGGAATGTATCCTTCCCTTTGAGCTCTCCTGAGCTACGGACACTCCCTGGGGGGGGGGTGGATTTCTCTCTCACAATGACATTGAATTGTTTTTTTATAGAGATTCCCTTTCCTTCTACATAGCCAAAATAGGTGGTTGGTGGGGCCGGAGCGGATGTAGTGTGCCTCCCTCTGACCCTGCGAGTAGGCCTTCATCCCACGCGGTGGTGGTTGTTGGTCTGCATCTCAGGGATATATCTGCTCCTCTCTCCTGGGTCTTGAGGGGGCCCGTGATGTGGCTACTTCGTGACATTCTCAGATCCCCACCCTTCTTTACTCTCAATCTTGTTTTTATTCTCTACTTCTCTCTCACTCTCCCCCTATTATAACTTTTTCAGGCATCAGGGAGGCTCGATGGGCTGGCGGCTTAGAAGAGTGGTTCTTTCCTTAATTGGTCTACAGTGGCTCCTGACTGGATTCCTCTGGTGGAAGGTAGGTCTCCGCTCAGTGACATATTCTCTCTCCCCTCTGATCCATGACATCACATAAAGTGAATTCTTCATTTATTCAAATAGCTTCCCATAATGTACAGGGCTTGAATTCCCTGTTGAAGCGCAGAAAATATTTCCAAAACGCTTCGTCCCTGCAGATGGAGGTGCTTCTCCTACAGGAAACTCATTTCCCAAGGGCAT
Source organism: Lithobates clamitans (assembly GCA_037952925.1). NCBI lineage: Eukaryota > Metazoa > Chordata > Amphibia > Anura > Ranidae > Lithobates > Lithobates clamitans. The sequence continues at coordinate 9,761,125 of JBBGZY010000584.1, forward strand.
ATAATCCCTCATTTGTCTAGATTCCCTCAATTTTTTTTAGCAAACACAGAAGAAAAAACTACTGTAACTTTTCTCCAAAGGTGGAAATCAGGGATCCCTAGGGCAGATATATCCTGCTCTCCGGATCAGTGAATGGAACCCTATATACATTTGTCTCGTACTATGTAATGAATCGTGATCAAGCTAGGTTTTTCAGCTCTATGCTAGATGCCCTCTCCTCTCATTTCGTGGGTACAGTAATCAAGGGGGGTGACTCGAATGTCGTATTGGACCACATGCTAGATAAATCGGGAAAAGGCCATTCCAGGATGCTCCGGCCCCCTAAACAAAGTCTAAAAATAGCTAAAACCCTCCACACCTATGGCTTAGTGGATATTTGGAGAGAATTTCATCCAACACCTAAGGACTATACCCATTTTTCAGCCCCTCGCCAAACACTTACGAGGATTGACCATATTTTTATGGTGGCCTCCACCAACCCCCAGGCCTCTAAATTGTTCATTAAGGACTCACCATTTGTGATCACTCGATGGTCATGCTTTACCTTGCGAGACCCTCTGAATCAGATGGTACATTTCTCTGGCGTTTGAACGAATCGCTGGTCAGTGATCCAGTCCAATGTACCATAATGGATAAAGAAATTAGAGAATATTTTCGGGTCAATAACAATGGGGAGATCCCTTCTGAAACACTCTGGGCTGCCCATAAAGCGGTGCTACGACAAGCTGATTAAGTCAAGTTAGAACAGGAATTCCAAAAACTCTCCAAAACATACAGACGTAACCCTAAACCTAGCTCTAACTACCCAAGTGGAAAAAAGCCTTAGGTGGTCCAATGCTCGTTTTTACCTTAAAAAAGATAAGGTGGGGCCCGGACTAGCTTCTGCATTGACACCCAAGCCTCAAACTTTCTCTTTTCCCAAGGTTCGTGACTCCACAGATGCGCTCACGCAAAATCCACAACGGATCATGGCAGCTTTTCATGACTTTTATGCAAACTTATACAAGTCAAGGGAGATACCCAGACCCCGTATACTCACTGACTTTTTAGATGAAATCCCTCTACCTAAATTGAAACAGGACCATAGCACACGTCTGGAAAAAGTTAGAAGTTCTAGGGGTAAGTAAGAATCTCAAGAGGGGATCAGCCCCAGGCCCAGATGGGTTTTCCACCTGTTATTATAGAACCTTTGCATCCACTCTACCCCCTATTTGACTCGATTCTACAATGCCCTATGGGGGGAATTCTACACTGGACATCGCTGCTATTCTCTGTCTGATTTATTCATATGTGACCTCTACAATGTATTACTTTATAAATCTTCATATCATATCCGTAAGCTCCTGAAGAAGCACAACTGTGCGCGTAACATGTAGAGTGGAAAATCTGCTTATGACCTCACACTGTGACTGAACTACTCCATGCACTTTATTCCTCTTGGATGCTGATATTGGTTATATCATATCCTACTTCTCATCCCATTGGATTAGATTACAATATTTGGAGCTGTTATTTGAGTCCCTGGGTTCACGTATTTGTATGTCATCATTAGTATGATGTGTTTTCTTTTTATGTTTTATATATTACCTTTTTAACTTTATCCAATTAAAATTTCATGTACTTTTCATCCTATGTGCGTGTCTATAAAGTCCATCTCTGCAATTTCTTATTTTCTTGTAGTTTTAATGAAAGCCACACAAGCACTTATTAGAACAGGAGCATAGATACCTTTAATTTGACTGTGAGTTAGTACCAGGAAATAGACACAAGACTGTTTAGTGGTCAATGAATTCAATATATTGGTATGGGCTAGAATAAATGGTGGTTTTAGCATAAATGGGCACACAGAAATTAGTTTCAGGCACAGTCCACTAAACAGTATAATCACTATGCCAAGCTAACTTAGAATAGAGTTCTATACTATTAGACCGGAATTAACTCACGAATCAGCAAAGTAAGCAATAAATAGTGCATATAAGCATTAAGTGCAATGTAAATAATAACACTATAACTAACCCAGAGTGCACTCTAGGAGAATGGCTAGGCTATGTCCCTTGAGAGGTACCTCTTAGTGTAAGCGATAGGTGAAACGTCTTTGTGTAGCAGCTGTAAATATATAGTCTTTAGTCCTAACTCTTCAGCTGGCTAGTGTTGGGGCCAAGTTCTACCATTGGTGAGAATTGATGAGAATAGTCCCAGTCAAGCTTGTAGACAGCAAAAAGGCTGCTAGATGGCTGTATGGCCAGTTCCTAAAGGGTTCAGTCTCTCTAGCAGCAGGTAGTAAATCCCCACAGCAGCAGCTTACCAGTCCCAGCAATATTGCAGCTCACCATCCTGTCATACACAGCGATTACTACACCCAGGTGACTTTGGCTGTCAGCACACCTAAACTCAGCACTCCGGCTCAGGCCGCAGTTATGCAGCAGTGGTGGTGCACACTGGACAGTGATGTGCACTCTCCAAGATCCTGCAAATGGAAAAAGTAAAAACTGTGTCGTACAGCCTGAGAAAATGTTGCCTTTTCCCCTCCTTCTTTTGTTGGGCCAGGTGGGGGCTGTACTGTAGTTCAGGCCCCATTACTTTCAGTGGGCAGCACTCAAAAGGGCACTACATGTTCCAGGATCCATCTCCAGCTTTTCCTGATTGCTCCTTCTGCTGCTTGCCAGGATGGAGGGGGAGCAAATGGGGGATCAAACACAGACCTGCTCTGATAAAACACAGGAGGGAAGCTCAGGGTGAGAGGTGGCTGCTGTTTCACAGCTATACATAACCATCAAGGCACCTGGGTACACACTGACTTTTAAAGAGAAACCTACTGCTACATGAGATAAATATGAGATAAGCTTCAGTATATCTTCTTAACAGTAATTAGCTATTGTGCGATATCTATTAAAATTTTTATGGGTGTTCCATTATACTTAGTTATACATTTTGTCTGCACAAGGACTGGAGATGTATCTCTTTTTAATACCATCAATAAATTTTAGACATTTAGCCCTACTCTGAAGAATATACAGTTTTTGAATGTAGAATTCCTTCTACTCTTTGGGTTTAAGCCTGGTCAGACAGGGCTGCTGACATGCTGTTGTGTCACATTTTGTACATATCTGAAAGTTTGTAATTTGCACGTCTAATTCTTTATTGCTCAATGTCTACAATTATTCTACAGTTATATTTCTTTTGAGTATGCAGTAAAAGCACAGCAAATGTATTCAGGATTTTCACATATGTGCAAGGTATTCTTTCTGACATGTCTATCACCATTTCAAAAAGCATCAATTATTCCTATGAAAAATCAATTCAATAAGACTTAAGACACTGCTTGTATGAGGTTGATTTACTAAAACTAGAGCACTCAGAGTCTGGTGCAGCTTTGCATGGTAGCCAATCAGCTTCTAACTACAGCTTGTTCAATTAGTATTGACAATAAAACCTGGAAGTTGATTGGTTTCTATGCAGAGCTGCACCAGATTTTGCACTCTTCAGTTTTAGTAAATAACCGCCCATGTTACCTACTATAACAAAGCTTTCTACTGTATTTCGAAAAAAAAAGCTCTAAAATTCTTCTGACAACATAACTCAAAGTGTTTGCCTTTGATGATTACGTAGACTATATAATGCACCAGTTATCAATTATATGATCTACTGCATGTACTTTTAATAGGTGCATACAATACCTAGTGGAAATAGGGGTGGTTCTGGCGCAAACTGTAGTTCAAATGATGCCAGAGAACCTGAATCTGTGTTATTGTAATTAATATGGATCAGGGGATGGCACAAACCGTGCAAGATGGATGTGATATCCAGGGGTGAAGAAGAAACAGTTCATAACTCAGGGTAGACCTCTTCAGGATAGCAGAAGCACGCTCCAAAACATGTAGAAAAAGGGTAAAGAAAGAGGCGCCTTCTAAGTATGAACTGTAGAAACTTTATGGTACAATAAATAAAAACACTCACATTGAGGTTAAAAACGATCAGCATGAGGAAAATCCTGCAGCGGTGCGTCTCCTTGCTCGCTGGTTCAACAGGCTGTGTCACTCAGGAACCCATAGAAAGCTGTCCGCCAGCTCTGCACACTCTGTGGTTCAGATGGTAATAAAGAGGAGAGGTTTGAGGCGCTTGTGGACTTCAGTGGCGTCTGACATCACCGGAAGTGTTTGCAATGCCGTTTCTGAGCCTGCACACTGTCAGTGAAATGGAAAGGCGCGCTCCTTTGTCAAGCTAGATATGCAGGAATTCAACATGCTATATATATAGATATACTATCTACCTGATAGTACTTACAATGATCTGTTAATGAAAAAAAATGTAACTCTTTTCCTGCTTCTTGATTAAAGTAGGCCAAATGTATGAATTTTCATTCTTACTAAAGGGAAACAGAAATGTCCCATGTGTCTATTGTATCAGAAAAGCTTTTTTGTACCCGATGTTGCATTTCATTAAAAGTGCTAAATCGTAACGCAAAACTAAACCCAATAAATGTATTATATTGTAGCGTACCAATCATTGGATGTGGTGGCTGCATCCATTTTCATTTTGGGCTTTTATCCCTTTATTTCCACCACGTGATCAGCCATTAAAACACCTCCTGTCTTAGGGTGGCTACATTCACTCCTCCACATCTATGGAAGAGCATCATAGCCACCCTTGGACAACACCATTGTCAATCAGCAAAGATGTTGATGTTGGATGGGTTAGTAGATTTAGATGGTCTTTAAATTAGTGACTAACAATGTAAAGCCCACCTATAGCTAACAATTTTAGGCAGTTATAGCAGTTTTTTTTCCTTTAGGATAAAAGTTTTAAATAAATGAATAAGAGCTGACCATTGTAAGCACCCATATCCGTTTAAAATGGTTTTTCTCAACCCCTTAACTGCCACATTTGCTGGGCAGCTTGGTCTGTTAAATGAGGCTGAAAAACAATAGACTTATTGGCTGGACCACCAGGTAATAAACTATTTTACAGGGGATGCAGAAAAACAAAGATTGATGTGTTAATACTACTAAAAGACTATCATATATGTCATTTTTTATTTTGACCAAAATTACACTTTAAGGAAAAGGGGAGGTGACTTACTCGCACAAAGGAAATGACTCATGAAATGTCACCTAATATTTTAAACAATGTGCTAAAAGTGTACATTTACTAAGACAACATTCGGTGCATAAAACAGAGAATGGTGACACATGCATGTATGGAATATCCCAGGTGGGCTGCTATATACTTTAAATAAGAATGGGTTATTATGCCGCGTACACGCGGTCGGACTTTTCACCTGCAAAAGTCCGACGGACGCCGCGTGTGGTCTCCATCGGACTTCCGACGAACCGCTTCGGCCGGAAATCCGACATACTTTAGATTTGAAACTTGCTTCAAATCTTACGTCGTAACTCCGCCGGACTCAGTTCCTGACGGAAAGCCCGTTCGTCTGTATGCTGGTCCGACGGACCAGATACGGCGCAGGAGCAGGTTACTGCATCTCGCGCTCGCGCAGGGAGGCATCCCAAGCCCTTAGGTCTGGTATGGAACTTTAAGGGGAACCCCCTACGCCAAAAAACCGACGTGGGGGTCCCCCCAAAATCCATACCAGACCCCGATCCGAGCACGCAGCCCGGCCGGTCAGGAAAGGGGGTGGGGACGAGCGAGTGCCCCCCCCGAACCGTACCAGGCCGCATGCCCTCAACATGGGGGGTGCTTTGGGGGAAGGGGCGCCTTGCGGTGCCCCCCAACCACAAAGCACCTTGTCCCCATGTTGATGAGGACAAGGGCCTCTTCCCGACAACCCTGGCCGACCACGCCCCCTAAAACGTCACAGTCCCAGCATGCCCAGGGATTGTGACATCATATGGGGGCGGGGTCTCCGCCTATATAAGTCACAACGGAGCCCTCAGAGACCAGTCCAGCCGGAGAGAGCGTCGTGTCAACATCTGGGGAAGAGAAGAGAAGACAAGAAGCCCAGAAGTCTCCTCCTCCGCTGGCAAGAGAGCTACCTGAAGACAGCGGAGGGGCCGGCCGAAGAACTGGAACACCGGGAGAAGAGAGCGGAGAAGAACCAACCGGACGCCGGGAGAAGATGAACCGGAGGGACCCCCGAAGATGGAAGAAGACCCCCCCCCCGGAGCTGTTTAATAAATTATTTTAAAAACTTGTGTTGTGTTTTATTATTGACACTTTTTACCTAGGTGAATGGATAGGGGTACCATGTACCCCATACTCATTCACATAGGGTGGGGGGCCGGGATCTGGGGGCCCTCTTATTATAGGGGGCTCCTGGATTCCGATAAGGTCCCCGCCCACAGACCACGACAACCAACGGCCAGGGTTGTCGGGAAGAGGCCCTTGTCCTCATCAACATGGGGACAATGTGTTTTGTAGTGGGGGGGCACCGCAAGGTGCCCCCCCCCCCAAAGCACCCCCCATGTTGAGGGCATGCAGCCTGGTACGGTTCAGGAGGGGGGGGCGCTCGCTCATCCCCACCCCCTTTCCTGACCGGCCGGGCTGCGTGCTCGGATCGGGGTTTGGTATGGATTTTGGGGGGACCCCCACGTCGGATTTTCAACGTAGGGGGTTCCCCTTAAAGTTCCATACCAGACTTAAGGGCCTGGGATGCCTGTGACGGGGCTCGCAAGGTTTCAATTTCGCCAAAAAAAGCGGTGAGATTGAATTCCTTTTCTAGTCCCGTCGTACCCGAGTCACGTTCAAAATGAACGGACTTGTCCGTGTGTGGGAAAGTCCGTTCATTCTGAAAGTCCGGCGAAAGTCCGTCGGGAAGACCGGATTCCGGAAAGTCCGGCCGTGTGTAGGCAAGTCCGGCCGTTCAGAAAGTCCGGAGGTAGTCCGCCGGAAGTCTGGCGGCAAGTACGTCAGACCTAGCTTTCCAGAAAGTCCGACCGTGTGTACGCCCCATAAGAGTCAGCACTTTAACATTTTTGACTCTGTAACATTACTATGTGGATCATGGTCACATTCGCCTTTCTGCTTTCTCTTGACTTAAGCATTTTAAAATCAAAATTAAAATTCCTTCATAGATCCGTAGCATTCTTTAGAAAGTGGCTGTGAAACTCTGAGATCACTTGAGACTCACTTGGGATGGACATCTAGGAGCCACGGGTGCTCTATGCAGCCACGTCCAAGACATGAATTACTGTACAACACAAACGGACAAAAAAATCCCAGCACACTTACCAGCTAGCCTGCAAAAAATAAATAAATAAATAAATAAATTGACCCTGCTTAACAATTCACGTTAAAACATAAAGGTTTTAGTTGTACACATTTGCAAATATGTGTCGAAGCCGCAGTGCCTACACCAAGGCTCCTCTGTGTACTGCGGTCCTAACTCTATAATTTTGGAGTCTCCAAGTTGGAGCATATCTAGCAGTGGATAAATTAAGGGCAAGTTTGCCTGGAGAGAGCCCACTCCTTAAAAGCACAGGGACACATTGGACACCCAGCAAGAGCACAATGGTGGCTGGAGACATCCAATGTGTCCCCACACCATACCCACAGTTGTATGCAGGTATATGCTGGTAATAATGAAAACCCGCACATGTGTACAGACATAAGATCCCAAATGCAGACGGGGTAAAATATGCTGAGCCTTATGTTGGCACATGAACCCTAAATGTATACATATTGAGCCAGTCCCGAACATACAAAACCAGAGATGTGTTCAGACATGATTTTGTTGCCTTTTCTTGACCAAATATGCATACATCCTGTGGTCACAAGGCAAAGAAAAAGCACAAAGCACCTTGTCCCCATGTTGATGAGGACAAGGGCCTCTTCCCGACAACCCTGGCCGACCACGCCCCCTAAAACGTCACAGTCCCAGCATGCCCAGGGATTGTGACATCATATGGGGGCGGGGTCTCCGCCTATATAAGTCACAACGGAGCCCTCAGAGACCAGTCCAGCCGGAGAGAGCGTCGTGTCAACATCTGGGGAAGAGAAGAGAAGACAAGAAGCCCAGAAGTCCGGACCTCCACTGGCAAGAGAGCTACCTGAAGACAGCGGAGGGGCCGGCCGAAGAACTGGAACACCGGGAGAAGAGAGCGGAGAAGAACCAACCGGACGCCGGGAGAAGATGAACCGGAGGGACCCCCGAAGATGGAAGAAGACCCCCCCCCCGGAGCTGTTTAATAAATTATTTTAAAAACTTGTGTTGTGTTTTATTATTGACACTTTTTACCTAGGTGAATGGATAGGGGTACCATGTACCCCATACTCATTCACATAGGGTGGGGGGCCGGGATCTGGGGGCCCTCTTATTATAGGGGGCTCCTGGATTCCGATAAGGTCCCCGCCCACAGACCACGACAACCAACGGCCAGGGTTGTCGGGAAGAGGCCCTTGTCCTCATCAACATGGGGACAATGTGTTTTGTAGTGGGGGGGCACCGCAAGGTGCCCCCTCCCCCAAAGCACCCCCCATGTTGAGGGCATGCAGCCTGGTACGGTTCAGGAGGGGGGGGCGCTCGCTCATCCCCACCCCCTTTCCTGACCGGCCGGGCTGCGTGCTCGGATCGGGGTTTGGTATGGATTTTGGGGGGACCCCCACGTCGGATTTTCAACGTAGGGGGTTCCCCTTAAAGTTCCATACCAGACTTAAGGGCCTGGGATGCCTGTGACGGGGCTCGCAAGGTTTCAATTTCGCCAAAAAAAGCGGCGAGATTGAATTCCTTTTCTAGTCCCGTCGTACCCGAGTCACGTTCAAAATGAACGGACTTGTCCGTGTGTGGGAAAGTCCGTTCATTCTGAAAGTCCGGCGAAAGTCCGTCGGGAAGACCGGATTCCGGAAAGTCCGGCCGTGTGTAGGCAAGTCCGGCCGTTCAGAAAGTCCGGAGGTAGTCCGCCGGAAGTCTGGCGGCAAGTACGTCAGACCTAGCTTTCCAGAAAGTCCGACCGTGTGTACGCCCCATAAGAGTCAGCACTTTAACATTTTTGACTCTGTAACATTACTATGTGGATCATGGTCACATTCGCCTTTCTGCTTTCTCTTGACTTAAGCATTTTAAAATCAAAATTAAAATTCCTTCATAGATCCGTAGCATTCTTTAGAAAGTGGCTGTGAAACTCTGAGATCACTTGAGACTCACTTGGGATGGACATCTAGGAGCCACGGGTGCTCTATGCAGCCACGTCCAAGACATGAATTACTGTACAACACAAACGGACAAAAAAATCCCAGCACACTTACCAGCTAGCCTGCAAAAAATAAATAAATAAATAAATAAATTGACCCTGCTTAACAATTCACGTTAAAACATAAAGGTTTTAGTTGTACACATTTGCAAATATGTGTCGAAGCCGCAGTGCCTACACCAAGGCTCCTCTGTGTACTGCGGTCCTAACTCTATAATTTTGGAGTCTCCAAGTTGGAGCATATCTAGCAGTGGATAAATTAAGGGCAAGTTTGCCTGGAGAGAGCCCACTCCTTAAAAGCACAGGGACACATTGGACACCCAGCAAGAGCACAATGGTGGCTGGAGACATCCAATGTGTCCCCACACCATACCCACAGTTGTATGCAGGTATATGCTGGTAATAATGAAAACCCGCACATGTGTACAGACATAAGATCCCAAATGCAGACGGGGTAAAATATGCTGAGCCTTATGTTGGCACATGAACCCTAAATGTATACATATTGAGCCAGTCCCGAACATACAAAACCAGAGATGTGTTCAGACATGATTTTGTTGCCTTTTCTTGACCAAATATGCATACATCCTGTGGTCACAAGGCAAAGAAAAAGCACAAAGCACCTTGTCCCCATGTTGATGAGGACAAGGGCCTCTTCCCGACAACCCTGGCCGACCACGCCCCCTAAAACGTCACAGTCCCAGCATGCCCAGGGATTGTGACATCATATGGGGGCGGGGTCTCCGCCTATATAAGTCACAACGGAGCCCTCAGAGACCAGTCCAGCCGGAGAGAGCGTCGTGTCAACATCTGGGGAAGAGAAGAGAAGACAAGAAGCCCAGAAGTCCGGACCTCCACTGGCAAGAGAGCTACCTGAAGACAGCGGAGGGGCCGGCCGAAGAACTGGAACACCGGGAGAAGAGAGCGGAGAAGAACCAACCGGACGCCGGGAGAAGATGAACCGGAGGGACCCCCGAAGATGGAAGAAGACCCCCCCCCCGGAGCTGTTTAATAAATTATTTTAAAAACTTGTGTTGTGTTTTATTATTGACACTTTTTACCTAGGTGAATGGATAGGGGTACCATGTACCCCATACTCATTCACATAGGGTGGGGGGCCGGGATCTGGGGGCCCTCTTATTATAGGGGGCTCCTGGATTCCGATAAGGTCCCCGCCCACAGACCACGACAACCAACGGCCAGGGTTGTCGGGAAGAGGCCCTTGTCCTCATCAACATGGGGACAATGTGTTTTGTAGTGGGGGGGCACCGCAAGGTGCCCCCTCCCCCAAAGCACCCCCCATGTTGAGGGCATGCAGCCTGGTACGGTTCAGGAGGGGGGGGCGCTCGCTCATCCCCACCCCCTTTCCTGACCGGCCGGGCTGCGTGCTCGGATCGGGGTTTGGTATGGATTTTGGGGGGACCCCCACGTCGGATTTTCAACGTAGGGGGTTCCCCTTAAAGTTCCATACCAGACTTAAGGGCCTGGGATGCCTGTGACGGGGCTCGCAAGGTTTCAATTTCGCCAAAAAAAGCGGCGAGATTGAATTCCTTTTCTAGTCCCGTCGTACCCGAGTCACGTTCAAAATGAACGGACTTGTCCGTGTGTGGGAAAGTCCGTTCATTCTGAAAGTCCGGCGAAAGTCCGTCGGGAAGACCGGATTCCGGAAAGTCCGGCCGTGTGTAGGCAAGTCCGGCCGTTCAGAAAGTCCGGAGGTAGTCCGCCGGAAGTCTGGCGGCAAGTACGTCAGACCTAGCTTTCCAGAAAGTCCGACCGTGTGTACGCCCCATAAGAGTCAGCACTTTAACATTTTTGACTCTGTAACATTACTATGTGGATCATGGTCACATTCGCCTTTCTGCTTTCTCTTGACTTAAGCATTTTAAAATCAAAATTAAAATTCCTTCATAGATCCGTAGCATTCTTTAGAAAGTGGCTGTGAAACTCTGAGATCACTTGAGACTCACTTGGGATGGACATCTAGGAGCCACGGGTGCTCTATGCAGCCACGTCCAAGACATGAATTACTGTACAACACAAACGGACAAAAAAATCCCAGCACACTTACCAGCTAGCCTGCAAAAAATAAATAAATAAATAAATAAATTGACCCTGCTTAACAATTCACGTTAAAACATAAAGGTTTTAGTTGTACACATTTGCAAATATGTGTCGAAGCCGCAGTGCCTACACCAAGGCTCCTCTGTGTACTGCGGTCCTAACTCTATAATTTTGGAGTCTCCAAGTTGGAGCATATCTAGCAGTGGATAAATTAAGGGCAAGTTTGCCTGGAGAGAGCCCACTCCTTAAAAGCACAGGGACACATTGGACACCCAGCAAGAGCACAATGGTGGCTGGAGACATCCAATGTGTCCCCACACCATACCCACAGTTGTATGCAGGTATATGCTGGTAATAATGAAAACCCGCACATGTGTACAGACATAAGATCCCAAATGCAGACGGGGTAAAATATGCTGAGCCTTATGTTGGCACATGAACCCTAAATGTATACATATTGAGCCAGTCCCGAACATACAAAACCAGAGATGTGTTCAGACATGATTTTGTTGCCTTTTCTTGACCAAATATGCATACATCCTGTGGTCACAAGGCAAAGAAAATTGATGCATTTATAAATTCTATTGTAGTATGCTCACACCTTTATTTTATGGCTTCTTTTTATTTTTTCTTGTGAAATCAGTCTCTCAAAAGCAATATTCTATTTCTATTAATTGACCCTGTTTATAAATTCCAGGTTCACCCCACTTCTGTTTTTGTGTATCTCCTGATTCATATCTTGTTGTTCTTCCTCTCATGTAGTCCCTTAGGGTCCATATTGATGGAACACTCTTTTGATGGGCTTGCCTTAACAAAATACAAATAAATGAAAAATTCAGCTGTGATAAAATGACACAATCATTATGACATCATAGGAAAGGGTAGAGACCCAAACTGCTTTAAGAGAAAGAGTTAAAAGAAGCCAGGAGTGTGATTCATCCTATCAGAATCCACCTCAAACTGAGTTTTAGTTGTCATTTAGGTTACCAGCAACAAGAGTAAAGGCTACTGTACTGTATGTAATTCCTGAAGAGAGGTACTATCATTAAATACTAGAACACTCCACTGGCAGCTTTCATGTAGAATAAACGAAAGAAACACAATTTAGGTGACCAGATTCCATCAAGAGTTCCGCCTGAGATCAAAACATAACCATTTAATCCCAAACACATTGTTCTGCTGAGCAAACTCATAGTGCAAGGGCCACATGAAGCCCTCCCTTGTAATTTCATTGTATGCTTTGCCTAGATCAGTTGTGCAGAACTAAATTCACACAGGCTACTTTGCCTGCAAGCACAGAACAAGCAGACAGCTGATTGTTACCATGGTGACATTCCATCCCAGTGCTTTAACCCTTTGTGTCTCTAGTAAAATATTACACTTTTGCTTAACATCATCCCAATCTCTTTTGCGTACCATAGACAACTGGCTTTATATGCAATTAAGAAATTAACTATCTACTGCTGTACATTGTTCTTATGTAATTGCTTTTTTATCATCTCATTAAAATTAATTTTGTTGCTATCAGTAATTATACTTGATGTAGCTGTCAGGATGATAAAGGAACCCTTCAAGTATGATACACAATGGAAACATCTGAAAGTATGAATCAAATTGGGCAATATCATAAAGGAAATGTAGTGGGGTTGATTTACTAAAACTGGAGCATGCAAAATCTGGTACAGTTCTGCATCGAAACCAATCAGAAACCAAAGCTTAGTTGAACACGCTGAAGTTAGAAGCTGATTGGCTACCATGCACAGCTGTACCAGATTTTTCACTCTCCAGTTTTAGTAAATCAACCCCTTAAGCTGGATACACACTATACAATTTTCTTTAATTTTCTTTCTTTTAGATTTACCAAAACCATATAATAGGTGGACAAACCTAAAGACTTTCAATTTGTATGTGTAGCGCCACCCCCGAAGGAGCCACTTGGTAAATTTGGGTTCCCTGATCTCCGCCTCAACCCCAAGAATGACCTCAGCACCTCTGGCACACCTGGTTAAATTAAATTACTGAAAACACATTTAAAGACACATGTGGAAAATACTGTTATCCTGTCTGTGGATTATCACCAAAAACAGACACACACCTGGTAGTGATAAACAAATTGAATATATTATATCAGTTTAAAGGATATGGAAGCTTACAACACTGTTAAACCTTTCTGCAAAGAATTAATACATTAGAAAAGACAACCTTCAATACTTAGCAACTCTAAATTTAGAAAAGGGCAGTAATTTATATGCCCATAACACAGACGCTGAGAGGGAGGAGAGAAGATCTATCAATTTCTCAGCTCCTTCTGAGCCACAAACACCATTGAAAGTAACAATACAAAAAGAAGAAATGGGTTAACAGGTACAGTAAGCACAGTTCTGTAATGTTACAGGTCCTGAGTTGAAGGGTACTAGTGTCTTCTGCTAGCAAACGTTGGGGCCCTTTGTAAAGAGAGTATGTTTACTCAATCAAAAGTGAGACAGTAATCCTATAGGAAAATCCCCTTAGGTAGTGGTTTGTAAGAACAGAATGGCTAAAAGTGGCAGCTCCAAACAAGCATCCTCTGACAGTAGAAAGGAGAATAGGTGTCTGCATGCAGTGTCTATACTGTGCTAAGAAAGATGTTGGGTTTATACCCGCTCACGGATACTCTGGGTGATGACACAATAAGTCCCAAGTGGTGGTTCAGGCTCCTGGCAATGTTGTAAGGCACTGTCGGCTGACCAGGATGGCTTGTAGCTGAACTGGCATTGTGATGGGACAACGGCCAACAGGACACCTGGATGGGTCTTGTGATCCCTGAAGCAGTGTGTGGGTTGTCTCCGCTGGGCTAGATGGTGCTGAGTTGCTGAGAAGGGTCCCTCTGCTGAACAGTGGGGGACCATGTGGGTGACACTGTTCCTGGCTCCTTTATCCTCAGTCTCTTATCAGCAGTCTTGGGAAAAGCGTGGTTCTATCTCTCTCAGATGCTGGTAGACAGTGTGGCTCTCTCTCTCTTAGGTGGAGTTCCACCACACAGTGCTGTCACCTCACCACTCCTGTCCTCTATCCCCTCTCCTCAAGGTAACTTCCCCTGGTAGTCTCAAGAGAAACGTGGCTTTCTCTCCCTCTGTTGGGTCACACAGTCCCTGGTGTCAGCGTGTGTCTCTCCCCTCAATCAGATGCTGGTACCTCAGACCGCCCACATAACACAATTATTTACTTTGTATTTTTTGCTCACAGGTTCCTGACTGTAGGGCACTTATACTACTACACTATATGTCTTTTCAGGTTGATGTTTATTTATTTTGATGTTTAGCACATGATGTTTAACTATTGGGTTGCAGTATTGGATACCATTTAATGCACTTTAGGGTTAATAGCACCCATTGCAGGTGACACCTGGCCTCAAGTGCACTTTAGGATGTATAATTAACCCTAGGATATAAATCACTCATTTTAAGGTGACACTAGTTTGGATTTATCACAAATTTGCAAACTCACCCATAGAAGGGTGACCGCAGTTAGGATCACTTTTCAGGGTATTTATCACAACTCTGCCTAATCTAAGGATCATCCTCCTCATAAGAGCTTATATAGGGAGGTTTGACCAAGCAGTAATTACTTATTGCACACACATCCCCTGTTTGCTGACCCCTGGAAAGAGGGACCCAAATGTGATTCGCATTTCATAGGTGGCATAAAGCAACGGGTTCAACCTGATACAATTATCAAAAACAATTTTACCACTTTGGAGGGTTCACTATCACTTTGGATATAATTACCCAATAGGGAGAGGATTTTAACATCACCCAATAGGGAGTGTATTCTAACTAATAATCACAGTATTACAACTTAAACTATAGTAGGACATAAATACATCTCTACCCACATTATTATCTAATTGGAAGGCAGCGCCATCTACGTCAACACCAAAAATACTTCCAAAAGTAATACTTTTGTTATAGGTGGAGCCTGATGTGCTAAGCCAGCCCCTGTCTTGAATATTGTAATCTTGGACACTCCAACAGTGAGATTTTCCTGCCACAGTTTGTAACTCTTTTCCTGTCCAAACAAATGGCCTCTGCCCCGACCTATAACTGGCCTTTGTAGCAAGGAGCACATGAAGGATGATGCAGGTCAAACAAAACTAAACAAATCCCCAGCTCAAATTACCAACCAACCTGCAACCAACCAAATTATTCTGTCTAACAGTATGCACTAAAAACAGGGGTTTAGTTTGCACACATTTGCAAATACATGCGTAAGCTGCAGAGTCTCTTCACAGCTCCCCCCGAGATTATCTACTGTCTTAACTCTAAATTTTGAGAGCCACCACAGTAGAAGCACATGCATTATAATGGATAGGCAGAGAGCAGGTGAGCCTTGTGGGAGCTCATCCCTCCTTAAAGGTACAGGGGTGCACTATGGCAGCAATATAGCACAATGTCCAGTGCGTCCTCTCACCAGTATTCCAACAGCATAAACAAATAGCCACTGCCCCCACCTATAACTGGCCTTTGCAGCACCCAGCAGCGTACAGATGCTTGTTGCAGGTTGCTGGAAAGGCTGAGTGCCAGTTGAAAGGCACTTTTAAATGTGAGTAAGCATTTCGTGCATGGATATACATTCTAGCATTTATTAAATGTGTTGCGGAATGATGGCCTTTTCTGATTGCATGAGAGTGGTTGATCACTCTACTGACCAAGGATCCTTGGTGAATTGGAGAGAGAAGAAGAAATTTATAGCATTAACGTTTTAAATTTGTTGAAATCTGGTGAGTTTTTTGGATGTTGGCGGATAACACATTTTATTCGTGGTGATTAAGCACGCTGAGCATGGAACTAAAGAAAAGAGTTTAGTGGTTTATGGACACATAAAAGTAATCACACTTTTGGACTGATGGACATTTGATAGCCTAACCACTAATATTGTTTTTAGTATATATCAACACAAATCGTAGTTTTTCTTTGCACCAATAATGTCTGATTTAGAGTAATGGTTATAGATAACATTGTTGTGGATGTAGCATTTGTTTGATAGGATTGGGATTTAATTAAGGGAGAGCGGCTTTTTTTATTTATTACACACTTATAGAATTCCCACATCAAGTGGAGTCACATAGCTGCAGCTAGAGATTTGAACACAAGGGGGCACATATTTGATTTTTATATTTTATTTTTGAGCCAGTTACACAATACTTATTATAGTTTACAATTATATATATATAATAGAGGTAGCAATATTTATTAAAATGATCATCAATCACAAAAAAATTAATATTTTTAAAATAATTTATGGTTTTACAATGCCTCTAACTACAAGTAGCATGCACATCAAAGAGACTGGTATTGTTCACATGTCTAGTCTTATTTGGCATGTCATAGTGGACTAGTTTCTTCTGCTATACCTCTGCACAAGCTATGCTATAGGTTAGCATTAGGGATGAGCTTCGTGTTCGAGTCGAACCCATGTTCGACTCGAACATCGGCTGTTCGACCGTCCGTCGAATTGCGAACGATATGGGCCGTTCGCGCCAAATTCGTGTGGCGCGTCACGGCCCATAATTCACTGCGGCATCGCAGTGCATTGCTGGCTGATGATTGGCCAAGCATGCACTATGACCCGCATGCTTGGCCAATCACAGCGCCGTCAGTAGAGAGAGCTGTAATTGGCCAAAGCCAGGGTGGCTTTGGCCAATTATGGCTCAGGGGATTTAGTACACACCCCACACTATATAAGGCCGCCTGCACGGCGGCCCTGTGTAGTGTGTGTTCCGGTGTGCTGAGCGATAGAGAGAGAGAGAGACAGTGTCATTTGATTTGAGTTAGATAGATTAGGCAGAACAGTCAGTCAGTTAGCTGCACTTACAGTGTATTGTGTATATATATGCATCCCAGGTGTTGCATATATATATATACACTGTATTCAGTTTAGCTAGATCCGTTCCTGTTATCTTCTATCTAGACTATTTACATTCAGTGCAGTGTGTCCTGCTCACAGTGTTCAGCTAGATCCGTTCCTGCTATTTACATTCAGTACAGTGCTTCCTGCTCACAGTGTTCAGCTAGATCCGTTCCTGCTATTTACATTCAGTGCAGTGCGTGCTGCTCACAGTGTTCAGCTAGATCCGTTCCTGCTATTTACATTCAGTGCAGTGTGTCCTGCTCACAGTGTTCAGCTAGATCCGTTCCTGCTATTTACATTCAGTGCAGTGCGTGCTGCTCACAGTGTTCAGCTAGATCCGTTCCTGCTATTTACATTCAGTGCAGTGCGTCCTGCTCACAGTGTTCAGCTAGATCCGTTCCTGCTATTTACATTCAGTGCAGTGCGTCCTGCTCACAGTGTTCAGCTAGATCCGTTCCTGGTATTTACATTTAGTGCAGTGCGTCCTGCTCACAGTGTTCAGCTAGATCCGTTCCTGCTATTTACATTCAGTGCAGTGCGTCCTGCTCACAGTGTTCAGCTAGATCCGTTCCTGCTATTTACATTCAGTGCAGTGCGTGCTGCTCACAGTGTTCAGCTAGATCCGTTCCTGCTATTTACATTCAGTGCAGTGCGTCCTGCTCACAGTGTTCAGCTAGATCCGTTCCTGCTATTTACATTCAGTGCAGTGCGTCCTGCTCACAGTGTTCAGCTAGATCCGTTGCTGCTATTTACATTCAGTGCAGTGCGTCCTGCTCACAGTGTTCAGCTAGATCCGTTCCTGCTATATACATTTAGTGCAGTACGTCCTGCTCACAGTGTTCAGCTAGATCCGTTCCTGTTATCTTCCTACTGACAGGCAGGCTTGTCTGGTTACAGTATATAAAGCTACCTGAAGAAAATTACAGGTGTTCTTTTTGATCCTATTAGTACCACGGTCAGGCAGCTAGACTATTTACATTTAGTACAGTGTGTCCTGCTCACAGTGTTCAGCTAGATCCGTTCCTGTTATTTACATTCAGTGCAGTGCGTCCTGCTCACAGTGTTCAGCTAGATCCGTTCCTGCTATTTACATTCAGTGCAGTGCGTCCTGCTCACAGTGTTCAGCTAGATCCGTTCCTGCTATTTACATTCAGTGCAGTGCGTCCTGCTCACAGTGTTCAGCTAGATCCGTTGCTGCTATTTACATTCAGTGCAGTGCGTCCTGCTCACAGTGTTCAGCTAGATCCGTTCCTGCTATTTACATTCAGTGCAGTGCGTCCTGCTCACAGTGTTCAGCTAGATCCGTTCCTGCTATTTACATTCAGTGCAGTGCGTCCTGCTCACAGTGTTCAGCTAGATCCGTTGCTGCTATTTACATTCAGTGCAGTGCGTCCTGCTCACAGTGTTCAGCTAGATCCGTTCCTGGTATTTACATTTAGTGCAGTGCGTCCTGCTCACAGTGTTCAGCTAGATCCGTTCCTGCTATTTACATTCAGTGCAGTGCGTGCTGCTCACAGTGTTCAGCTAGATCCGTTCCTGCTATTTACATTCAGTGCAGTGCGTCCTGCTCACAGTGTTCAGCTAGATCCGTTCCTGCTATTTACATTCAGTGCAGTGCGTCCTGCTCACAGTGTTCAGCTAGATCCGTTGCTGCTATTTACATTCAGTGCAGTGCGTCCTGCTCACAGTGTTCAGCTAGATCCGTTCCTGGTATTTACATTTAGTGCAGTGCGTCCTGCTCACAGTGTTCAGCTAGATCCGTTCCTGCTATTTACATTCAGTGCAGTGCGTCCTGCTCACAGTGTTTAG
The DNA here is from genome assembly GCA_037952925.1 of Lithobates clamitans. Lineage (NCBI taxonomy): Eukaryota > Metazoa > Chordata > Amphibia > Anura > Ranidae > Lithobates > Lithobates clamitans. The sequence continues at coordinate 9,780,030 of JBBGZY010000584.1, forward strand.
CTACATCCGTTCCTGCTGTTTACATTCAGTGCAGTGCGTCCTGCTCACAGTGTTCAGCTAGATCCGTTCCTGCTATTTACATTCAGTGCAGTGCGTCCTGCTCACAGTGTTCAGCTAGATCCGTTCCTGCTATATACATTTAGTGCAGTACGTCCTGCTCACAGTGTTCAGCTAGATCCGTTCCTGTTATCTTCCTACTGACAGGCAGGCTTGTCTGGTTACAGTATATAAAGCTACCTGAAGAAAATTACAGGTGTTCTATCCCAGCTTAGTGCAGCTACAGGCCATTAGTATGTCTGGAAGGCCAAGAAGGAGAGGCAGACAGTCACAAGCCAATAAGAGAGGGCAAGCAGGCTCTGTGTCTAGTGCTGGTCGTGGAGACGGTGCATCCTCATCAGCACGTGGCCATGGGACACGCTTGGCCTTTTTTTCGGCAGCTGGCCGTGTTGAGCCGCAACATGCGGAAGACTTGGTCGAGTGGATGACCAAGCCGTCCTCATCCTCCTCATCCTCTCTCACCCATGCCCAGGGTGCTTTGTCTGGCAAAGCAGCGGCCTCTTCCCTCAGCTCAATGTCATCAGTGACTCCTTCCCTAGCTCCACCATGTCCTCATGAGGATTCCCTCGAACTGTTTGACCACAGTGTTGGGTACATGCTCCAGGAGGATGCCCAGCGTTTGGAAGGCTCTGATGATGATACTGAGCTCAATGAAGGCAGTAACATGAGCACGGACAGAGGGGGTGCCCAAGAAGGACAGCAATCTGGCAGTCATGCTCCCCCTGCTGCAGCATACTGCCAGGTTTGCTCCAGTGATGAGGAGGGAGGGGATGATGAGGTCACTGACTCAACGTGGGTGCCTGATAGGAGAGAGGAGGAGGAGGAGGAGGAGGAGGAGGAGGTGGCACATCACCAACTAGGCAGGATGCCCTCCAGGGGCCAGCCTAAGGGCAGCACATTGACTGCATCACACCCCAAAGCTCCACATGTGCAGGGCGCTGCAGTCTCTGCGCGTTATTCAAAAAGTTCTTTGGTGTGGGCCTTTTTTGAGACGAGTGCATCAGATCGCACCGCTGCTATTTGCAATATATGTCTCAAGCGTATCTCGCGTGGCCAAAACATCTCCCGCTTGGGTACCACATGCTTGACCAGACATATGTTGACCTGCCATGCAGTTCGTTGGCAAGCGTATCTAAAAGACCCACACCAAAGAACAAAGACGATCTCTCCTTGCTCCTCATCAGCTGAGATTTCCAACCCCACTAGACCTTCAGTCCTCTCTGCGACCTGCAGTGAGAGGAATGAAGGTGTAGAATTAGGTGTGTCACAGCCAAGTACTTATGGGCAATCTGCTTTTGGTACACCGACGTCAGATTGTACCAGGCAAATTTCCCTGCCCCAGCTGCTGCACCGCCGAAAGAAGTTTGCTCCCAGCCATCCACATGCCCAGCGGTTGAATGCTAGCTTGGCAAAATTGCTAGCACTTCAACTGCTGCCTTTTCAGTTGGTAGACTCTGCCCCCTTCCGTGAGTTTGTGGAATGTGCGGTTCCTCAGTGGCAGGTACCCAAACGCCACTTTTTCTCACGGAAGGCGATTCCGGCTCTCTACCGGCATGTGGAAGGCAATGTCCATGCCTCGCTGGACAGGGCGGTCAGCGGTAAGGTGCATATTACCGCTGACTCATGGTCCAGCAGGCATGGACAGGGACGTTACTTAAGTTTCACGGCGCATTGGGTGACTCTGCTGGCAGCTGGGAAGGATGCAGGACAAGGTGCAGTAGTGTTGGAGGTTGTTCCGCCACCACGCCTCCAAAATGCTGATTGTGACACACCTCTCTCCTCCACCCCCTCCTCTTCTTCTTCCTCCATGGCCTCTTCCTCGGAACCAGCGGTGCTCCGTAGGCGTTCAAGGGGCTACGCAAGTACGCAGGCCAAAAGATGCCATGCGGTGCTTGAGCTGGTGTGCTTGGGGGACAGGAGCCACACTGGGGCAGAGGTTCTGTCAGCTCTGCAGGGGCAGGTTCAGAGGTGGTTGACGCCACGCCAACTTAAGGCAGGAATGGTGGTTTGCGACAATGGCACCAACCTCCTCTCTGCCCTCCGACAGGGACAACTGACCCATGTGCCCTGTTTGGCTCACGTCCTTAACTTGGTGGTGCAGCGGTTCTTGGGCAGGTACCCGGGCTTACAGGATGTCCTGAGGCAGGCCAGGAAAGTCTGTGTGCATTTCCGCCGGTCATATAATGCCAGTGCTCGGCTGACGGACCTCCAAAAGGAGTTTAACCTGCCCAAGAACCGCCTAATCTGTGACATGCCCACCAGGTGGAACTCGACGTTGGCCATGCTGCAGCGGCTGCACACGCAGCAGAGGGCCATCAATGAGTACCTGTGCGACTATGGCACCAGGACAGGGTCAGGGGACCTTGGTTTTTTTTCCCCACGCCAGTGGGCCATGATCAGGGATGCATGCACTGTCCTGTCACCATTCGAGGAGGCCACGAGGATGGTGAGCACTGACAGTGCATGCATCAGTGACACTGTCCCCCTTGTCCACCTGTTGGAGCACACGCTGCGTGGAATAATGGACAGGGCACTTGAGGCAGAACAGAGGCAGGAAGAGGAGGACTTCCTTAGCTCTCAAGGCCCCCTTTATCCAGACAGTGTTCCTGCGTGCCCGCCGATCACACAGGAAGAGGACGAGGAGGAGGAGGAGGAGGAGGAGGAAGATTGTGTCAGTATGGAGGTGGAGCCTGGCACTCAGCATCAGCAGTCTTTAAGGGATCAGTCCCAAGGAACACATGGACTTGTACGTGGCTGGGAGGAGGTGGCTGCGGACGTTGTTGTCCTTAGTGACCCAGAGGACTCCGGACCGAATGCCTCAGCAAACCTACGCTGCATGGCCTCCCTGATCCTGCAAAGCCTGCGTAAGGATCCTCGTATTCGTGGTATCAAGGAGAAGGACCAATACTGGCTGGCAACCCTCCTTGATCCACGTTACAAGGGTAAGGTTGCGGACCTTATCTTGCCATCGCAGAGGGAGCAGAGGATGAAACATCTTCGGGAGGCCTTGCAGAAAGGTCTGTGCAACGCGTTCCCAGAGACTGGGAGGTTACAAACTCCTGTTTCTGGACAACGTGTTGCTGAGGCTTCGGTCAGTCAAAGAAGGAGCGGTGGAGAAGGTGGCCGTCTGACCGATGCGTTCAGACAATTTTTTGGTCCGCAGCCCCAAGGTATGATCGGTTCCAGCAACCATCGCCAGCGTCTGTTTTACATGGTGCAGGAATACCTAGGGGCAAGATCAGACTTGGACACCTTTCCCACCGAAAATCCTCTGGGTTACTGGGTCTTGAGGATGGATCACTGGCCAGAGCTTGCACAGTATGCAATTGAGCTACTGGCCTGTCCTGCATCCAGCGTTCTTTCGGAACGCACATTCAGTGCTGCTGGAGGCGTGGTAACCGATCACAGGGTGCGTCTGTCCACCGACTCGGTCGATCGGCTGACCTTCATAAAAATGAATCAGTCTTGGATCACCACCAGCTACCAAGCACCTGATGCAGATGTAACCGAATAATTTTTTTTGAAATCTCAGATCCCTTCAAAGACTGCCTATGCTGATGCTGAGTGACTATCCCTGAGTAATTATCCTCTTCCTCCTCAATCATCACGCTGATAGCTTGTAAGAACATTTTTGGTTCTGGGCGCCACCACCAGTGCCTAAGGCACAATTTTTCAGCCCCTGTTTAACAGGGGCGTGTAATTACAATTTTTGATGTAATACTTTGCAGCAGGGCTCGTTCCTGCATTCCAACTAGAGTGTCTGTGAGGGGTTGCAGTGTTGTGGCACCAGCACCAGTGCCTAAGACCCAATTTTTCAGCCCCTGTCTAACAGGGGCGTGTAATTACAATTTTTGATGCAATACTTTGCAGCAGGGCTTGTTCCTGCGTTTCAACTAGAGTGTCTGTGAGGGGTTGCAGTGTTGTGGCACCAGCACCAGTGCCTAAGACCCAATTTTTCTGCCCCTGTCTAACAGGGGCGTGTAATTACAATTTTTGATGCAATACTTTGCAGCAGGGCTCGTTCCTGCGTTCCAACTAGAGTGTCTGTGAGGGGTTGCAGTGTTGTGGCACCAGCACCAGTGCCTAAGGCCTAATTTTTCAGCTCCTGTTCAACAGGGGCATGTAATTACAATTCTTGATCTAATATTTCACAGCAGGGCCCTGTGAGGGCTTACAGTGTTTTGGCCACAGCAACACCTAAGGCCCAAATTTCTGCTGAGTATATAGGGCAGGACCCTACTTTCAAACATCTAACTTACAAACGACTCCTACTTGCAAACGGAAGGAGACAACAGGAAGTGAGATGAAATCTACCCCTAAGGAAGGGAAATTCTCTCCTGTAAGAGTTAATATGGGAAAACAATTTTTCCTTTCCACTGATGCTTTCCAATCCTTGTTCCACAAAAAAACCCAAATTTTCAAAAAACATTTTTCATTGGGACAAAAAAGTGAGGTGAAATCTTCTGAAGAGGAGGAAAGACGCAAAACAAATGTCACAGGGGTGATAACCCTTCCCTATGTTTTCCAAAAAGCTTAGAAAAGATTTTTTGGCTGGAGCTAAACACATTAAAAATGTTCAAAATTACAAACAGATTCTACTTAACAACAAACCTACAGTCCCTGTCTTGTTTGCACCGCCTGTATACTGCTGTTCAGAGTATATAGGGACCTTTCCTTATTTTAATTTGGGTGCGGGGTTCCCCTTAATATCCATACAAGACCCAAAGGGCCTGGTAATGGACTGGGGGGTACCCATGCCGTTTGTCTCACTGATTTTCATCCATATTGCCATGACCCGACATGACATTAAACCCGCAAGCAGTTTTAAATGAGATTTTTTCCTTTAAAAATGACATTTGGTGCAGGGACTGTTCTAAACATGGGAAACACGCGTCACTTTACAGGCATACTATAGACACCCCCCAGGTACGATATTTAAAGGAATATTTCACTTTTTTTTTTTTACTTTAAGCATCATTAAAATCACTGCTCCCGAAAAAACGGCCGTTTTTAAAAGTTTTTTTTGCATTGATACATGTCCCCTGGGGTAGGACCCGGGTCCCCAAACCCTTTTTAGGACAATACCATGCAAATTAGCCTTTAAAATGAGCACTTTTGATTTCGAACGTTCGAGTCCCATAGACGTCAATGGGGTTCTAACGTTCGTGCGAACTTGCGGTCCGTTCGCGGGTTCTGGTGCGAACCGAACCGGGGGGTGTTCGGCTCATCCCTAGTTAGCATGATGTACTGCTATAGTGATATAATCTAAACTTGCTTCCACAATAGGTACAGATGGCTGACAAAGTTTTATTTTAATTTAATGTTGCTTCAGTGGTTTGATCTTGCAGTTGAAATAAAGAAAGAAAATCAAAATGGTTTTCTGTTCCATTTACAGCTTGAGTGAATGTTTATATAAATGAGTGAATCTAGAAGTTGCACACGACAAGCTGTAGTAACTTTAAAAAGATCTTTATTATTTTTTGAGGCAATAAGCTGACTCAGACTTCAACCTATAATTTAAACAATGAACAGATATTGCAGCTATTACTGTGTGCAGTTTTATATACTTTATGATTCTTCACTGTTGTATGCTTTCTTGGGAACAGTATAACATTTTAGCATGGCATCCCCTAGAAAAAGAATCTAACTGAGACTCCTTGCAAATATTACCACTGAAGCTGACATCAATGAAAGCCTCTTAGTGCATGGAACTCCTCTCTTTCCTCCTGTATCCTTATTTCCAAAGGACACAGCACTAAATAAGATCCACATAACACAGTAGATATTCACAGGAAAGCTCATATTCTGGAATATAGAAAATTTTCATTTCTAGTTTTCAGTCAGATGTTGGCAGAGGCTACTCGTTATTGGGATTGATTTACTAAGACTAGAGAGTGCAAAATCTGGGGCAGATGTGCATTGAAGCTAACTCTGCACGATTAATCCTTAAAGAATTGTGATTGTGATTCTACCTTCCTTTCCGATCTTAAAAAAGTATTTTCTCGATTCAGTGCAGAGAGTTCTCTGCTCAAGCCGACAGCTGTAAAAAAAACAAAAACAAAAAAAAAACAGGAAGCCTGGAGATAAGGAGAAACATTGTAACATTTAGTTCTTGTAGATCAAAGGAATAAACTTCGGTCTGTAAATGAGGTCAGTTTAACCACTTAAAGACTAAACCTTTTTCTGACACTTGTTGCTTACAAGATAAATCAGTATTTTTTGCTAGAAAATTACTTAGAACCCCCAAACATTATATATACATATTTTTTTTAGCAGGGACCCTAGAGACTAAAATGGTGGTTGTTGCAATATTTTATGTCATACTGTATTTGCACAGCAGTCTTTATAACGCAACATTTTTGGGGAAAAAACCCAATTTATTGTATAATGTGAAAGATGATGTTACGCCGCAAGAATCGTGATCTTTATCCTAAAAAAAAAATGTGGTTCTCATTTTAGCCAGAATCATGCAGCTCTAATTGTAGCCAATCAACTTTTAACTTCTTGTTCAATTAAAGTGGATGTAAACCTGATTCATAAAATTTGACCTAAGCATATATCTGTAGTGTTTTGTTATCTCTCTTCAAAGCCCTGAGTCCCGTGTCTTTCTGCCGCTCTGTTCTTCTGTTATCAGCATGATAACTTCTGACAAGTTTTCCAACAACCGAGATATAACCAGCCTGAAATTTGTGTTGGGTGGGTGCTATAAATCAGGGTTTCTCAACTCCAGTCCTCAAGGTGCCCCAACAGGTCATGTATTCAGGCTATCCATTATTTTGCACCGGTGATTTGATCAGTTTCACTGCCTTAGTAATTACCACAGCCGCTTCATCTGAGGGAAATCCTGAAAACGTGACCTGTTGGGGCACCTTCAGGACTGGAGTTGAGAAATACTGCTATAAATAGATTAACAGAGAGCTGGTCTATTCAAAGTACAGTTCTGCATATTCCTTCCTTCCTCTAAATATGTGGAGTGGGGGGTGTGCCTTTCCTCTAATCAGCTGTCACACAGTGTATGTCAAGAATCCACACCCAGTGCTGAACAGAAAGAAAAAAATCTCTAACACAATGTGCACTTTCTAAAACAGGGGTAGGCAACCTGGGGCCCTCCAGCTGTTGCAGAACTACAAGTCCCACCATGCCCCTGGGAGTAATTGTAACTGCCAGCCTTGCAATGCCTCATGGGAAATGTAGTTCCACAACAGCTGGTGGGCCTTAGGGTTGCCTACCCTTGTTCTAAAGAATATAGCTAGCTGAAGACAGCAGATATACATGTAAAACCTATGTAGGGATATTTGTTTCACCTCTGTGTATCATCTGAGGCTGTTCACTTCGCTGGGTATATGCAAGGGTTTACATCCACTTTAAGCATTAACAAAAAAAATAGAAGCTGATTGGTTACAATGCAGAGCTGCACCAGATTTGAGGCTCTGAGTTTTAGTAAATCCCCCCTCATTGTATTTTATCAGTACTGTTTTATCTAAGAAATCTAAGCATAAACTGTTGCCCTGCCACCCTGCCGTGCATCATGCTTTGAGATAGGTAAAATGGCTTTTATAAATCAGAGTGGATAAGAGAATAAATACCTCAGATGAAGACCAGCAAAGAGCACTGGAAGTATTTCTTACTGTACATAATGCAATAGGATAAACTTTAGATAAAAAAAGTTAAAGTGATTGTAAAACCTTAGATATACCAACTGAAGTGAATAACCTCAGGTGATACATAGAAATGAAAACAAATTCTCCTACATATGTTGGACCTATCGGCCCCCTCTCTCCTCTATAGCCTTCTACGTCACACATTGTACACAGCATTTCTGAACTTCAGAAGGCCGGGGTGGAGATCTGATGTCACACACTGCACAGTACAAAAAAGAGAGTTAAGTGTAATATGAGATCTGAGTGGAGGGCGTGGACACCTTTCTCCCCCCACAGGAAATATGCACAGCTGAAGCTGTCAATCACCTGCTGTGTGATGGGGAGAAGGGGTTGTTTCACGAGATTGTCTGGTGTCAGCATAGACTCTTAAAAAGGACCCATGCAAATAGCAGAGGAATGAAAGAACAGATAGTAATTACACTAAGTGCTTTAGATCAAGGCAATGCACACTATAGAAGGATATGCTTTTTTCCTTTTTCATTTCAGAGGTTTATAACCATTTTAAAATCAAACTTTGGGCCCCTCTGATGGGCGCTGTGCAACTGCACATACTTGTGCAGTCTGACTTCTAAATACAGCTCTGATAATAAACAGTTTAATAAGAATCTTGTTACCAATATATCATAAATGTCTTTAAAAAAACTTCGACCCCTTTCACACTAGGGTGCTTTGCAGGCGCTACAGCGCTAAAAATAGCGCCTGCAAAGCGCCCTGAAAGAGCCGCTGCTGTGTCTCCAGTGTGAAAGCCCGAGGGCTTTCACACTGGAGCGGTGCGCTGGCCGGATAGTAAAAAAGTCCTGCTAGCAGCATGTTTGGAGCATGGGATCCTAGAGATCCCAGGCTGGTATATCTGCTGCCTGCGCGCTGTAGTTCCCTGTAATAAGGGACTTTAGCGATTTGAAGCTAAGGAGTCCAGTGTTTACACAGAGATCCCTATTGGCCATCCGCACTCTGTGGTCCCCCGTTATAGGGGACCTTAGTGATCTGGTAAGTGGCAGTGTTTGCTGTGGTGGAAGCATTTCTTATCCTTTCACGTTTCCTGTGGTGCTGTGTTTGGTGTCACCTTCAATGAGTCACTTAGTCGTATGGACTTTTACTTCATCTAATTTTTGACTTTTGACATCATTCAATTTTTTGATTATTTATAATTTCTTAATCAAACATTTATTTATTTTATTTCATTTTTGCATGGTCATTACTATTTCATATGGACTTTTTGCTATCAACTACTCAATGTATATGGTTTAGCACTTTATATTATTAGTCAGTTGGTTTACTGACATAGTATGTGTAAATGATTTAGGTGTGCCAAATTTTTTGTAATTATCACTTTATTTGTTTTTTTTACTGGCACATTTGTTTTCACTCATTGTGGCAGTTTTTATATGCCCTATACTGTGTTATTTCACAATATTTCTTTACACTTGCCATATTCACTGTGAGAGCACACTCATTAGCTAATTGCTTGATAGGTCAATCCGTTTACCGTGGCTCACCCCCTTTCTTACATATTTGATTGATGTTATATAAGGTCCTGAGTTGCAGCTTGATCTCCTTTGCTACTAGCGCAGTTTTTTCTCTTCCATCTTTGGAGCGGTGAAGGGGCGGTGTATACACCGCTCCTGCCCATTGAAATCAAAAAACTAAATCGCTAAAACGTCAGTAAAGCGCCGCTAAAAATAGCGCAGTTTTACCGCCGAAACCGCCCCCGTCCCAGTGTGAAAGGGGCCTTCCAGCTAAAAAACATGATTACAAGCATTGAAAAAACATGCATCTGCTGTAGAGGTTCAAATTGCTTTATACAAAGCTAATGGGTAAGTCCTGACATTATTAAAAGTGCTCAGGATGTTCTTGCTAGGCCCCTATATACTAATTATATGTCATAACATAGTCTTATATTTTTCATGGGCCTCATTAGAGATCATCCTTGTATTGAGCAATGTAGCTAAATTTAATTTGTTTTTTTTCTTTCAAAGTCATCTGTGTAAAACCTGCTATTCCCTGTGTTAGAAATGATGTAGAATTACATTTCTAGGACAGTAGGCTGCTGGGCTGCTTGAAAACAATATCTTCTGTCATACCCACTGATTTAGAGTACTAATGATGCCCAGCAAGCAGCCAGTAAGGTGCAGAGAATATCGCGCCTCTATGTTTTATTGATAACCTAATGCTCCTGATGAAACCCCCTGATAGACTAAGGGGTAAAGTACAACAGCATATCCTGCAGGGAATGCATATAAGGAATGCAGAATAGCAAATAAAATGCAGCATTGTATTATGAAACCAACCAGATAATCAAAGTCCTTTATACTGCAATTTCCCACATTTTACATGAATGGTATGCATTAGATTTGTGCGTTTTTCACCCACTCATTATATTGTAATATTTTCACACGCTGCTATGAATGCTAAGAGTGCATGACTCTTACACTGCTATTGCTGCTTCCATTATGGCTTAATTTAAACTGTTGTTATTTAATAACATTAAAGAAATGACGAAAAGGGGATCCGCAAAGAAAGTTTTTCAAAGAGCTTATGTTAGAACAGAAACAGTCTTAAGGCACATTGATAAATTGTCAAAGAGCACATTAGCATAGTAAGAACTTTATATTATGAAGGACTAAGGCAGTTATATTCAAGGTAGTAATACAAAAACAATCATGCTGAATCAATCTTACTTTCAGCTAGGATTGATTGGTTACAAAGACTTATCAAGTAAGCATAAAAATGCCAACCAATTCTGTGTTCAGAGACACACTTACAGTGTTCAAGTTATATCCTGATTATATTTACTGATGTTTTAAATGGGTGCATCAGTAGTAAAAACTACACCTTTAAGATCTGCAGTGCAAGAATCTTCCTGCTCCTGCTTCATCCATTCTGTGGGTCTGTGTTTTCTGCACTTCTCCTGCTGCTTCTTGAATACTGTACCCCCCTACCAGTCATCAGGCACAGCTCTGACATAAGGAAGCATTTCCCTGTTTCTACTAAGTTGGCCACCTCCACCCAGAGACAAAGTGCAGAACCAGATATGATAAGTCAGTAATGGGGAAAAGATCAACAACAGAAAGCCTATAGGCAATATTGATAACTAGTAGACATGTGCACACTGAAATATTTCGTTTCGGAATTTTGCTTTCATCCGAAAAATAAATTTAGTTACTCCCGAAATTCGTTTTTATTTATTTCGTTTTTCGTTAAAAATTGCATTAGTCCGAAAATCCAAATTAAGGTTGAATCTGTCATTGAAGGCTTATGGTGTCTGTCGAATGTTCAAAGAAGATTTGACGGAGTAGCTAAACTATACGACGCCATATAGTTTACCTGCTCCGTCGAATCTTCTTAGAACTTTCAACAGACACCATAAGCCAAAGTACGTGTGTACTTAGTTCTAGCTATTTTACTGCTCCTCCTCTTTGGTTACAATCATCCAATAACATTCATCATCATCATTATTTTTATATATCTTTTCTCCCCTACGTCGAATCTTTTCTCTCTATGTTGAATCTTTTCACTCTATGTAGAATAATCTTGGACTAATAAAGTTAAGGTTAGGCACATTCGACCACAGGTTTGATGGACACAGATTGTTATTGTCATCATCATGTCGAATCTCCTATCTATATCGAACTGTTGTAGCAACTCAAACGAAAATAAAGCATTTGTTTATGTCGGATCTTTCGTTTTTCGGATTTTGCACTCTCGTTATCGTTTGTTAAAACGATAACGAAAATACCTGAAATTCGGACAAAAATGCATTCGGACGAAAACGAATGCACATGTCTAATAACTAGTCATCTACCCTTGTCTTTTTTGGGCACAGATTCCACAGTCTTTGCCTGCATCTGGCTGCATAGCAGAGCTATGCTCCTCAACAGAAGGGAAGCCCTGCTGAGATTAAGGCCTGACTCTTTTATACTAACCTATGCCCTCTTCTGCCAGCTTTGTTGTGGCTGGTGCCATCTTTTGCATCCAGAGAAGGGAATCGCATACGTTCAAAAGCTTGAATCATTTGTCAGTTAAGTCTGGGAGGGCCTCTTTATCTTTTAAATTCCCTAGTTAGATGTGCAAACTGACCTTGCATGGCCTTTTGGTAGAAGGTTCTGCCGAATGAGAAGCAACATCTAGAAAAGTGAGGCAATAACTTCTTGATTGATAGTTTGGTTTCTGGCACCTTTCTACAAATGTTATACTTGAAATAATTCTAACAAAGAAGCTACTTTCACACTGAGGCGGTTTTCAGGTGTTTTAGCGTGAGAAATAATCTCTAAATAATGCCTGAAAAATACTTCCTATTCATTTCAGTGTGACGCTTCACATTGGGGCGGTGATCTTGCGGGAAGTTATGAAAAGTCCTGCAAGCAACATCTTTGGGGCAGTTTGGGAGCGTTGTACACAGCGCTTCCAAAATGCCCTGCCCATTGAAATGCAACACCGGCACTTTTAACCCCTTCTTCATCTGCTAGTGGGGCCCCACTTGCGGCCGAAGAGCGCCGCAAATGCGCCGTAAGAACAAGTGGCACTTTCGCGTTAATGGCCAGATGTTGCAGTGTGAAAGTAGCCTTAAGGATGCTGTCAAATCCACAAGTCTTTTTTGTTACATATCCTTTATTAGTCCTTCAGAAGCTATGATTTAAGTATAATTTCTTCTTCCCCCTGAATTCAACAGCTATGTGCTTGTGCAGCTGAATTATTGATGAACTGTTGAACAAAACAGCTGCAGTGTTCTCACCTCCCTTTGATATTACATAAAATATTGGCTAGCCTTTAACTGTTCTTCTATTAAATGTAGTTCTATATTTTAGCATAATCGAGATTTACTCTATGTATACCAAGAATAATACTGCTTGAGGTTAATTATACATTAAACACATACACATTTATTACCAGACTAAGATAAATACATACTCTATGCTTACATGACTAAATCAGGCATAAGTAAGTTCTGAAAATTTCACTCTGCCAACAATGCCTATATGCTGCCCATATATTTATCATTATGCTGCTTAAAAATAATCAGTGATTCACTTTTTTTCCTAGTATCGGTGTTAAATAAAATAAATCAAAGTATGGAGGGTACAGGAACAAAGGAGGCTCGTAGGTGTTTAAGGTATTGTTGCCCATTGCACAGCCTCAGAAATTGAAATGCATGCTGGCAAATTATCACAAGACTCCAAAGTTCTTCTGTCAGTCAGAGGGTTGGGCCATGTAACATTCTCCCTTAGAGAGGAATGTGTGCAGTTCATGCACAATAGAAGAGGAGACACAAAAACAATGATGGTGATCAACATTGTTCCTAGAAGAAATATGTGCTGGGCAGGGGAATTCCATGTAAATATTAAATTCACATGGCATTTTCTCAAATTGTTTATAATTAAAATTCACCCTGATGAGCTGTCAAATAATTGTCTCTATAAAATGCGTTGTCTGTGGAGAGTAGTGAACCTTTTTTGCTAACTTTTTAGGAATAATGCTCTGCTAGACCTGGTAATCTCAAACCATGCAGAGCTGACTACTAATGTTCATATAAAAAAACATCTGGGTAGCAGTGACCATAACATGATTTAATGTTAGCTGTAAGAAGCAAACACATACTGGAAATATAAAAACACTTAACTTTAAAAGAGCAAATTTTCCAAGGATGAGGGCTGCTCTCCAAGACTTATGCCGCGTACACACGGTCGGACTTTGCAGCTACAAAAGTCGGACAGCCTGTCCGACATACTTCCGGCGTACCTTCGGCGGACTTGGGGCAGACTTTCTTACGAACGGACTTGCCCACACACGACCACACAAAAGTACGCCAGCTTAGTACGCTGTGACGTACACCAAGTCCGACGAGACTATAAAACGGAAGTTCAATATCCCGTACGACACCCTTTGGGCTCCTTCTGCTAATCTCGTGTTTATCTCGTGTTAGTAGAAGTTTGGTGAGAGACGATTCGCGCTTGTGAGACTCGTATTTTTCAGTTCGTTTTAACTGTTGTTCAGTCTGTGCTTGTGAGGTTTGTATCTGCTTTTCAGTGCGTTTGGTCAGTTGGCATTGAGAAATCTTTGTTTTATTGGCCGCTCGTTCCTGATTTTCAGGTCGTTCTTCACAGGCCTTGCTGTTCTTCAGTGCGTTCTGTTTAGTGCGTTCTGACCAGCCGACCGTTTTGAAGCCATGTTACCTGTACGTACTCATCGTAGAGCTCGTGCATTGTATGTGCTTGGTGCTGTAGTTTATTCTTCAGCCCAAGACCAGTCCATGAACAGGGCGAGGAGGAGTTCATGGACCAAGAATTGGTTGCTTCAGCGTGACCAGTTCTGTCACATGCCTTTGCTCCGTGAGATCCGTGAGAATAATCCTGAGGATTTCAGGAACTTTCTCCGGATGACGGACCCCGTTTTTGATCGTTTGGTGGCTTTGCTGACCCCCTATATCAGCAGGCAGGATACCTGCATGAGGCAAGCCATCACTCCGGAGCAGAGGCTGGTCGCTACCTTGCGGTATTTGGCCACAGGGAGAAGCCTGCAGGACCTTAAGTTCTCGACAGGCATCTCCCCCCAGGCTCTGGGGATCATTATCCCAGAGACCTGTTCTGCCATCATACAGGTCCTGCAGAAGGACTATATTAAGGTAAGCTATTTTTATTTTATTAGCATCACATGTTCTTTTATGTAATCTTTGCTAATGTAATGTATTTCTTGCTTCAAACACTACTTCCCATCATTGCAATATAGTGTGAATGTCCCCTTTTTATCCTCACACATGCTGGGATTTTTTCCTGTTATTTTTTGTCATGCATGTATAGTTTCCTTCAATAACCTTCCCAGCATGAAGTGATGGGAACATATCCACCTAGTCTACTCATTTTGAATGTATTTTGTTGGAGTGTATTTAGTGTGCTTATAATTAGCAATTAGCTAGATTTCACAACCCCCCCCCCACCTGAACTCACTCCAAATAGTGTGCTGCTAATTAGCAATTAGCTAGATTTCACAACCCCCCCCCCCACCTGAACTCACTCCAAATAGTGTGCTGCTAATTAGCAATTAGCTAGATTTCACAACCCCCCCCCCCCCACCTGAACTCACTCCAAATAGTGTGCTGCTAATTAGCAATTAGCTAGATTTCACAACCCCCCCCCCCACCTGAACTCACTCCAAATAGTGTGCTGCTAATTAGCAATTAGCTAGATTTCACAACCCCCCCCCCCCACCTGAACTCACTCCAAATAGTGTGCTGCTAATTAGCAATTAGCTAGATTTCA